>JABUQX010095363.1:0-7500 GCA_015478945.1 Trachelipus rathkii
AGTGGAGGACCTCATACCACTACCACTATATATATATATATATATATATATATATATATATACATAAATATTTATATATATAGTTAAGGAATGAAAGTTAATATACAATACTTTGAAGTAAAGTTGCAAAAAATAGATACACATTATGTTAGTTTTACTTATATTTGTTATTGCATCTTGGAGCAAATAAATAATTAAAAATGTCAAACAAGATATATTAAAAATAAAAAAGAAATGTTAAAACAGAAAATGAAAGCATTAAAATCCAAGTAAAGAGAATATGAAAATTTATAGATGAAGTGGAAAATGAAAATGAAAGCCGAGAATGATTAAATAATAATGAAGGTAAGAAAAGGTACGTTTTATAAACTATTAAAACTATGCCATACGTCTCTAGAAAATGAATTAGAATTGATAAAACAAAGATGGCGTAATGTAGACATACAATTATTAAAGGAATGTGGGACATTTATAAGCAGTTGACTCAGTTAATATTAGGTTAGGTTAATTTATGTTAAGTTTGGTTAGGTTAGATTAGGTTAGGTTAGGTTAGGTTAGGTTAGGTTAGGTTAGGTTAGGTTAGGTTAGGTTAGGTTACCTAAAAATTTAATGTATTTACCCTATAATTATTAAAATAACGATACATTAATTATTGATTTTCGCTCCTGGAGTCAACTGCTTATAAATAGCTGGTATGTGAAATAGGATTGAATAAATTTGATTAAACTAAAAGAGTTGAAGAGAAGGAAACATAGTAATTGATTTAGAAAAGAAGAAAATGAACAGATTGAGAGAGCAATTAAAATCTGCTGTAGTAGATAATGAAGGTGACAGAAAATATGAATGAAATAAATAACTATGCAGATTTTGGTCAAGAAAATAAAAGGACATTTGAAAAAAAAAATAGATTTTTAAAAGAAAATGAAAGTAAAGATTTTGCAAATTCTTTAAAGGCCAAAGATAAAGAAGAGTTTTTATATCGTTGCTCAATTGGCAAGTTCCCGGGTTCGATCCCTAGTCCGGAACCTAGGTAGCAATTACCTAGAGAAGTTCCACTCCTAGGATAGGGCTATGCCCGTTAGGTGTGAACTTTTTATAAAAAAAAATAAAATAAATAAATTAGAGGTGAATTTAAAAGATTTACCAAAATTTTCTCTATAATCTATTTTCATTGGAAAGTTTAAAGATAAATAAAAATATGTTGATCTCCTCTTCAACTATGAAAGTGAAAGCAGTTTCTTTAAAAGAAAGAAAGAAATTGCCTTTAAATTGAATTAAAGTTAATAATAAGATAAAGAAAATAAAAAGAAATAAAAGAAAGGAAAACGAAACTAGTACCAAATGGTCGACAGGGAAAATGATGGACAGGTAAAATGGTCGACAATTGTAAAAAAAAATATGGTTATTTAGAGCTTCTCTAACGAATTCAACATAACATAACCTAACCTAACCTAACTTAACCTAACCTAACTTAAACTAGCCTAACCTAACCTAACCTAACCTAACCTAACCTAACCTAACCTAACCTAACCTAACCTAACCTAACCTAACTTAACCTAACTTAAACTACCCTAACCTAACCTAACCTAACCTTACCTAACCTAACCTAACCTAATCTAACCTAACCTAACCTAACTTAACCTAACTTAAACTACCCTAACCTAACCTAACCTAACCTTACCTAACCTAACCCTAACCTAACCTAACCTAACTAACGCCTAACCTAACTTCAACTACCCTAACCTAACCTAACCTAACCTAACCTAACCTAACCTAACCTAACCTAACCTAACATAACATAACATAACATAACATAACATAACATAACATAACATAACATAACATAACATAACATAACATAACCTAACTTAACTTAACTTAACTTAACTTAACTTAACCTAACCTAACCTAATGACTGCGGCGGGCTGTATGAGAAATTTTTTTTATGTCGTGTCGACTATTTGGCCATTAGGGATAGTCCCCAGGCAAGCACAGCAAAAAAAAAAAAAAAAAAAAGGTATTTAAAAAAGTTCAGAGAAAGTCACAAAAATTTTAGTAAAAAACCAAATATGAAAAGAAGTTTAAAAAGTTATATATAATATATATATACATATATTTATCTATAAAATATATATATATGTAAAAATATATATTATTAAAAATATATAATATATAAATAGTTATATAAATAGTATATATTATATATATATATATTATCACAATAAATGAAGTTTGCTTCATACGCATCATAATATTAATTTTGAAACAAATATTTTAATACCCTATAAGGTAAAAAACGAAATTTTCACAAAAATCATTATCTTAATTGTAAATGTGAGAAAGAAATTTTTTTTTTTTGTTATTTTTTTTTCTTTTTTTGTAAATACTTTTTCAATCTATTTGAAAATAGACAAAGTAAACCTATTTACCTGGTTAGGTCATATTCCTATTAATTAACGTTTTATGTTTATATATATATCTTACGGAAATATAGTTTGAACAAAATTAATTCATTAAATATTTTTTTGTTTAAAAATGAGGAGACTGTTAATGGTGAACTTATTTAAATCTCATTAAATAAAATAATCAAGGACAACAATTAATATTTTTCTTTGTCTCTGGATAAAATTATTAGGTAAGAGGGGAAAAGTCATTTAGTTAGAACAGCCAGATATATATATGTATATATATATATATATATATATATATATTATATATATTATTATATATATATATATATATATAATATATATATATATATATATATTTATATATATATATATATATATATATATATATATATATATATATAGAGAGAGAGAGAGAGAGAGAGAGAGAGAGAGAGTCCAAACAGCAAAAAAAATCCATCAAGTACTTGTAAAAATAGGCAATGTAGTGTTATAATTTAATGATTAATAAAAAGTGTAACGATATCATTTTAAAGAAATTAAAGTCGTAATGGCCATGAAAAAGTGTGAAAAAATCTTTTGATTTTTGTTAATATTATATTAAAAAAGACAAAAAAAATGCGCATTTACTATTCAATTATTTGCCAATAAATATTTTATGTATATTTTTTTCTGATTATTAAATAAGTTGAACTAATTATTCATTGGTTATTTTTAAAGTGAACATTATCTATTATATATTTAATATATATATATATATAGTATATATATAGTATATATATATAATATATATATATATATATATATATATAATATATATATATATATTATATATTTTTTTACACTTGACACCGCCTCTCACGGGCAGAGCCCCATACTCATTCAAGGAGGGGGTGTTGAACGTCTCAAATAATTCATCTAACGCAAATTACGCGGATGGCACATAGCGCAGGCTTTAAAAAAGTGAGGAGATTAATTGAGAGGTTAGGAAACACAGAAGATGGAAGAGAATTCCACAGAACAGAGGTGCAGGAAAGAAGGAAGCACCGCAGCGAACAAGTTTGGAGTTACTAATATCAACACAAACTCATGTGTCCGCACAGCACCTTGTGCTACGAGGGGATGGTAAAGTTGGTGGTACGCGAGTGAAAGTTCCTCCAAGCACTTGCCGCTCAGTACACTATAAGAAAAAGAGATAAAGCGCCGACATCGCGCCGCAAAGATAGAGGGTTCAAGTGAACTAGAAGTACAGGCAGTTTTTAAGGCCTTTGCCTTATGACTCGATCCATATCCAAAAGCCCCCGGGTAAACCAGAGCCCCCCCAGATATGAGAGGCAGTACTCCATACAGGGCGAATGAGACCTTTGTATAGTTATAGCTGGAGCAACTTAGAAGAGGAAAAAAGTCTCGCAGTCTAAACAGAACCCGCAGTTTTTCTTTGAGGCCGCCCTGCAACCGTTGTGATGTGAGGTTTCCAAGACATTTTTTTGTTTATGTTAAGGCCAAAGACATTGGTTTATATTGTCAACCAGGAGAGACCGAGAAGAACCCGTCGAAAGAGAGCAGGAAAGTTAGAAGGTAGTCTTAGAGAGGGAGAGATTTGTAGAGAAGTTGAGTTTTTTTAAAGAATTAAATTTCATAAGGTGAACGACCCCACCCGGAACTTCTATCCTGATCACCCAGAACTAGCACTGGAGAGTTAAGACGAGAGGCAATTTCTAGAAGTAAAAGAGGAAGCAGATTTGAAATTTAGTTGAAACATGAAAGTACGAGTCATCGGTAAAATGTTTGCTATAGAGTTGAATGTGCAGGTGAGAAGATCAATAATAAAAAGCAGGAATAAAGTAGGACATAAGACCAGAACCCTGTGAGGAACACCACTATTGAACAGCCGATAAGAAGCAAGTCGCCCCATCAACACAGCCGATATTGAAGCGATATATATATATATATAATATAAATGATATATAATATATATATATGAGTATTATATATATATATTATATATATATTATATATATATTAAAATCTTTTCAATTTAAGTTTTACTTATTTTCTAAACGGTTTTAGAGCTTTAATAATTATTGAAAGGAGATTCAAATTCGTCAATATAGTTATATTTAATATATATATATATATATATATATATATAATATATTATATATATATATATATATATATATATATATATATATATATATAATATATATATATATATATATATATATATATATATATATATATATAGAAAAATATAATTATAAGTGATGGAGTGAGTGTTTTGATAAAGAATGATCCTAGAATACGTAAGTCTGTCCTGTTGGTTGGGTTTTTTGGGCTATTACCTTAAAATTTGAGACCGATAACGGATGGTGTTTTTTATCTGCGTGTTCCCCTGATGTTTGAGTCTGGAGGAATAGTGGTAGTTTGGCCTGTGTGTGATGATATTCACAGATGCTCACTTGTTCGAACAATGAGTTGGCGCACAGTGCTACCAACATAGATAGCTGAGCAGTATCACATTCAAATTTGTAAGCAACGAGAGAGTGCAGAATATCCAGCAGTTTGTCCTTTTGATTTAATAATATACTATTATTAGACGTGAAAACCAGGTTGGCTTTAATTTGTGGAAATGTATTATTTAAAATTATTGAAAGTTCCTTATTTAGCTTTTGACTTAGATTATCGTAATATGGAAATTTAATGTATATAAAAGTTTCTTTTCAGCTGTTAAGACTATGTTTTTTATTTCATAAATTGTGCTGAGGAAACTATTTATTGCGTTCTGTATTAAGCTAAAAGGGTATAAATTAGTTGAAAATTTTTATTAAGAAATCGAATTCCTTGTGAACTGCAACGAAATCAGAAGATAAGTGATAGTTTCTATGAATTAAAGTTTTAATACCGTTGAGTTTGTAAATAAATGGTATATGACTGAAGTATCTTAACCCTAATCCTTTAAAGGTGTTTTTAAGGAAAATTGAAATTTTAAAACAAGTTAAAAAATATTTTGTGATCAATAAACCTAAAAAGAGCAAAGTGTTGTAAATTTTCATTAATAAAATTTAAGAATAGAGATACTATTGTTATTATCGAAAGGGAGAAATGTATTGTCCATGTAGCGTTTGTAAAATATTGGTTTGATGTTTACTGGAGATGTGGCGAGCCCTGCATTAGCTAATACATATTTAAATCATTATGAAACAATTTGGCTCGCCACATCTCCAGTAAACATCAAACCAATATTTTACAAACGCTACATGGACAATACATTTCTCCCTTTCGATAATAACAATAGTATCTCTATTCTTAAATTTTATTAATGAAAATTTACAACACTTTGCTCTTTTTAGGTTTATTGATCACAAAATATTTTTTAACTTGTTTTAAAATTTCAATTTTCCTTAAAAACACCTTTAAAGGATTAGGGTTAAGATACTTCAGTCATATACCATTTATTTACAAACTCAACGGTATTAAAACTTTAATTCATAGAAACTATCACTTATCTTCTGATTTCGTTGCAGTTCACAAGGAATTCGATTTCTTAATAAAAATTTTCAACTAATTTATACCCTTTTAGCTTAATACAGAACGCAATAAATAGTTTCCTCAGCACAATTTATGAAATAAAAAACATAGTCTTAACAGCTGAAAAGAAACTTTTATATACATTAAATTTCCATATTACGATAATCTAAGTCAAAAGCTAAATAAGGAACTTTCAATAATTTTAAATAATACATTTCCACAAATTAAAGCCAACCTGGTTTTCACGTCTAATAATAGTATATTATTAAATCAAAAGGACAAACTGCTGGATATTCTGCACTCTCTCGTTGCTTACAAATTTGAATGTGATACTGCTCAGCTATCTATGTTGGTAGCACTGTGCGCCAACTCATTGTTCGAACAAGTGAGCATCTGTGAATATCATCACACACAGGCCAAACTACCACTATTCCTCCAGACTCAAACATCAGGGAACACGCAGATAAAAAACACCATCCGTTATCGTTCTCAAGTTTTAAAGTAATAGCCCAAACCAACCAACAGACAGACTTACGTATTCTAGGATCATTCTTTATCAAACACTCACTCAATCACTTATAATAATTTTCTATTATATATATATATATATATATATATATATTTATATAAATTATATATATATATATATATATATATATATAATATATATATATATTATATATATATATATATATATATAATATATATATATATATATATATATATAATTGGATATTAAAATTTCATTGAGATTTATTTACAGAAATATTTACAAATAAGTAATTAACTTAAATGAAAATTTTTAATATATATATATATATTAATATATATATATATATATATATAATAATATATATATTATATATATATATATATATATATATAGTATATATATCGTCCTCAATATCGGCTGTTGTTTGATGGGCGACTTCTTCTCTTTCTTTTTCTGTCAATAGAATGGTGTTCCTCACAGGGTTCTGTCTTGTGTCCTACTTTTATTCCTGCTTTTTATTATGATCTTCTCACCTGCACATCTAACTCTATACACTCAATATGCCGATTGACTCGACCCTTCAATTCTTCAACTAATTTCAATTCCGCTTCCTCTTTACTTCTAGAATTGCCTCCCTCGTTTTAACCTTTCGATTCTATTCTCGAATGATCTGGACAGAATTTCCGGGTGGGGTCGTCTCAACCTTTGAAATTTAATTCTTTAACAACCCCAACTTGTACAAATCTCTCTCTAGAGACACCTTCTAACTTTCCTATCTCTTTGACGGTTCTCTCGTCCTCTCCTGTTTGACAATATAAACATTCTTGGCCTTAACATAACAAAAAATGTTCTTGGAAACCTCACATCACAACGGTTGCTAGGGCGGCCTTAAAAGAAACTGGGAGTTCTGTTTAGAACTGCGAGATCTTTTTTTCCTCTTCTCAGTTGCTCAGCTATATACAAGGGTCTCATCCGCCCTTGTATGGAGACTGCTCTCATATCTGGGGGGGCTCTGGTTTCGACCCGGCTTTTGGATATGGTCGAAGTCAAAGGCCAAAAAGGCTTATA
>JABUQX010095363.1:12500-16062 GCA_015478945.1 Trachelipus rathkii
ATTTTATTTATAAGAGTCACCTAGCTTTCGCCGGCAAATAGAACGGCACTCCTTCAGGCTTTGAGTATAATGTGTATCAATAAACTCCTTGCTTGAAGATCCAAATTAAGTGATAAGTTTTGTCAATTCATGTGTTGGTCTTACCAATTCATTCTTTCATCGTATTTTTTTAAGAATTACTTATAGTTCTTCATTCATTTAAATTCGTTAGTGTATGTATCAAAATATTTATTTCAACGCGTGGCCATTTTATATAAAACGTTTCACTCAGTTAAACTATCCTAATTGCAGTTCATGATTCAATAAATTTTGCAATTCACTATTTAATAAATTTAATTGTTAAAATCAAATGCTTTAGCTTAAACTAGAATAATAGGTTCCAATGATTATCAAATAATTTATTCCATTATTGTAGTGGTGAAAATAAAGCTATTCTTCCATTTGTCTGTAGTCATTACGGCAAACTTAATTCTGAAATTAGTGCGGAAATTAAATCAACGAATAATTCTATAATGCTGAGATAAACAATTGCCGGTATCATCATAATATATAGATTCAAACTCTGCGTCATACCTATCTGACCCATCATAAAATCCTATTACAATTCAGTGCATAGTGCCAATAGGAGAATTACTCATATTAAAATAGAGCAATTAGAATTGAAACTCATTTTTGAATTTATGTAGCGTTATTAGACTTTTAAGGGGAAGAGTTATATTTAAAAGTGTAGGTTTATATATGAGAACTCGCATGTTCTTTGGATATATTAAATTTTCATTAAGTGTAGTAATGAGTGGAATATGGAACCGATACAAATTGATAATATTTCTCTATAATGGATAAACGGTCAGTTTAGAGGTATGTGGTCAAATAAACTTTACGCCTTCTGCCTTCATTTTAAGACATCCATTGATTATGGTACAAAGAGGATATCTAGTTAAAGGTTTTAAAACGTTTATTAAATAATAGAAAATAATTTAGCTAACTATTTCATGTATAAGTGGTGTGTGAGGGGGACCAAAATACGTTTATTTAATTGCTCGTAAAAATTATAAAGCAGCACGAGCTCACACAGACATTTGTCGTATTAATATATACTAAGAGACTGATAAAGAAAGATTCCATAGCTAACAAATGTACGTATAACTCTAATAGTGCTCATGCTCATATTGGATGTCGGTCATGTTCTTCTCTTATATACAATATTAGACTGCATGAAGCCTTTAAATTTTTAGCACCTATTCTAATAGCGAGTATATCTCTTCACTTTTCTAATATATTGTAGATCCAAAAAAAATGGCATTTCATGAACTATTATGTTCGGAAGTCCCATCAGTGGATAAACATGGTAAGCTTCGTGATCTAGCCACTTATAATATTTTTATGCATATCTTGAAGTTGGTTGAATTCTGAAGTGAGAGTATTTTTTTCATTAGGACTCAGATACAGTATACATAAAAAAAAAAAACAAAACACTAGATTATATGTGAGCCAAGAGGCTTAGAGATCATTATATTAAAATTGTAGAACCATCCACCCAATCCGTATATCCCATAGATACTTGTGCATATATCAGCCTTGGCGTATTAACGACTTGATGTGAGTCGAATCTTATTTTCTAACCTTCACGATAATTCGCGAGAAAGATTGTGTAAATACAGTACTAGATTTGAGCAGTCATTTCCATACACTAAGTGACAGGCAGAGCTGCTATGTTAACCATAACTGTAATACTATCAAATTCTCTCTCTCTCCGAAAGAAATATTTCGCTCTCATAGCCGGTGCAGGACGAAAGAAAGTGTTTTCAAGTAGTGTCAGCTCGGCAAGCCTGCAACAGAAGTATCGAGAGCACCAGTATAACTTCGGGCGTTCTCTCTTACTACATAATCGCGCAAAAGTATATTCATGTGATGAGCGAGTGGCCCAGTGTTCAGAATCAATTAATACGAAAATTAAAATCTCATAGCGGACATCTTTCTCTTAGAGTTGAGTTTTCACTTAGGGACTGATTTCTTGCCAAAAACCAGGATGTATAGGCCACAGGATCACATCGGAGCGAGAGAGAGGTCCAATCCTCGTCACCTGCCGTTTGTAATACTATAGAAAAGAGAATAGGCGGCCAATGTCACGTCGCAGAGGAAAGAGGGTCAAGGGAGTCAGATAGTAAGGTACAGTTTATTAGTCTTCTTAGCCTTAAGCCTCCAAACCCTATCCTAAAAAAGGTTGGAATCGGAACCACCCCAAATGTAACAACAAGCATTCCTTTTTTAATTTAATTTAAATGAGCAAAAGAAAAAAAATTACGCAACTTGAACACAATTTCCAAGTTTCCTTAAAGCATCTTCAGCAACCGATGTGATTACGAGGTCTCCAAGACAATTCTATATTTATGTTCATTCAAAGAATGTTTATGTTGTTCACAGGTGAGAATAAGTCAAAGGAATAGGAAAAAGTTCGTACTAAACTGGTAGAGGAAGGCATCCTTAACACCTTCTAATATATACAATCGACTCTTACGTACCTTATAACATAGGGTTAGGCATTAATATGCGGTGTGTTCTAAGATGTAGGACATGTCGTGCTAGAAGCTAGAAGAATCAGTTATGCCAACTGAAACCCTCAAAAATGAATTCTACACCATTGAAAACATATATGTAGACACCCGATTTGTTCTAATATTGTGGTAGGAGCCTGAATTCCATTCGGGCACCGCAACCACCAGCTCCAGAGAAAACAAAAGGCTCCGGCTCCGGCTCCATATGGTTCGCCAATTAGTTAACATAGCCATTCTATTTCATTATTCTCTTTCTATACACTCACTATTTTTCAGCTTTCTAAGTCCATTTTTTTAAATTTTAAGGGGGGGCCCCCCACCCCCTTTGACGTAGCGACCCTTGAAACATTTGATGCAACAATGTTGCAACATATAAGGAAAACATACCAGCAAGTTTGAAGAAGATACGATGACTCTAACACCTCTTGCTAAGATATGTCATTTTGGGTCATTTCTTGCCCATAAATGACCCCGGCTGGGGCCCTGGGGACTATGGCGTTCGGGAAAAGTAACTACGGGAATCTTATTTTTTGAGACATTCTACCCCTGTTTGACACCCGTCATGATAGGTTTTTGGCGAAGGGTACGCCATCTACGAAAAACGCATGTTGGTGCGTTCTAAAAACCGCAACGGCTGAAACGTCATGCTCGGCAATAGCGGCAATCGACTCGGCATACCTCAAAACATACTAAACCATCTAAAACTCGGCTTCATAGCTCAAGTTTTAAAAAATGTTAGAAATAAGGGTACAAAATGTCCTTCAATATAATTTTGTTAGGGAGTGAAGATCGATTTCCGTTGTAACCACAGGAATCGATTCATCAGTGTCGAATATGTACTAATCGATACCAATATCGGAAATATTCAGGCATATACGTATATCGCACTAGAAGGTTAGAAAGGGGGTGGGGGATACTAACTCATAGAAGGAACCAACCTAGCACCTTCTAATGTATACCAATCGACTCCCCGTACCTTATAACCTAGGAGTAGACACCATTATTAG
>JABUQX010095364.1:0-2500 GCA_015478945.1 Trachelipus rathkii
TATATATATATAATATATATATATATATATATATTATACTATATAAGTTAATATATATATATATAGTATTATATATATATAATATATATATATATATATATATATATATATTATATATATAAATATATTCTTTCTTTCTTCTTTAGCTACCTCTTTTTCCCAAGACTTGGAAGTAAGGTGCGCTACAAGCACCGGAAAGAAAGTAGTAGGAGATAATTAGAAAACAATGTTCGAAACGAAAGCCAGCCTTACCGCCCCCTCTGTCCCATTAATGTGAGAACTCGTCACAGACAGAAAAATTCCACCCTATGGCTTCATGGGACCCCGACGGACCCTCACTATAGTAAATCGTCAATGTAAGGGTTCATTTCCCTTGGCCCAGGTGGGGCCACAACCAACATGCCCCCATACAAAACCCGCACTCTCTCCTATCATGCACCCTTACCTCGCTCTGCCAAACTCACATTTCTCTCCTTCAGAACATTCGTTTACTGATCATCCACTTTCTCTCGGTCTCGCCAGCCGGTCGTTCCAACACACTCACCACTAGTACATCGCTTAACCAACCGACTTCATTCATCCTTTTCCACATGACCAAACCATCTCAACATACTTTCATTAATTCTCTCATTTACCCCTTTCTTCACACCACACACTCTCTATACCGTTTCAGTTCCTCTCTTTATCAATTTCTCTCACAGCCTAGCCACCCCTAAGATTGTCATGACTGAACACATGAACTTTAGATCTATACTTCTTATTCCAGACAATAGTCTCACTACCATACAATAACAAAAATAAACATACCCTCATGTAAGACCTCAGCGCACTCCAAGACTTAGTCCCTTTGCATTCACCCAACGATTTAATTGCACCAGCCACCTTTTTGCCATTCACAACTTTCCTCCTACACTCTGCATCGTCCGTTCCTTCTCATCCAACATATACCTAAATTATTTAAACTCAGACACTTGTTCTAGCTGCTCACCCATCTAACATAAACTTTCAACTGAGGAGTGTACCTCACTCAGCAACCATAACCTTACTTTATCCACGTTTACTTCAAGCCCCTCCTTTTACACACCCTGCCAAATCTTCTACCAAATCTCTCAAACTCTCTTCAGATTCGCCACACAGAACCAATCATCCGCATATAATAGGTGGGCACCCTCCACTCATCTCATTCTCCATCATCCTAACACCATTTCCTGCCATCCCACCTCGAATTCTTTCAATAACCCCATCCATATACAATTGAATAACAAAGGAGAACATAACACAACCCTGTCTCACTCGCTATTAATCCTAAACCATCACCATTGACCCCCATTTATTCTTACAACGCCCTTCACTACGTCATACATACTTTTGATTCCATTCAGAAGCCTACCCACCAACAACCATGATATCACTAACACCTGCCATAACGCGTTCCTATTCCACTCTTATATACGCCCTGTTGCGAAATCATAAACGCTAAATACAATTTAATTCTTCTTTCTCTCTTTCTCAATCATTTGTTTCAATGTAAAGATTTGATCCAAACACCCTCTACCACTCCTAAAAACGCACCTTGTTCTTCGCAATCAGTCCTTCAGTCACTCGACGCACTCTTTTCACCAAAATACCAGAATATACCTTCCCTACAACACCAGTAAACTTATTCCCCTATAATTTCACAGTTCCCCTTTTCTCCCTTACCCTTATATAAGGGTACTATTACCGCTCTCCTCCAATCCCTTGGAAACTATACCCTCTATAAACGCTTTATTACACAACTTCCAATCCAATCAATCACCATCTCGCTCCGTCTTGATCATTTCACCAGTAATTGCATCTATACCTGCAGAATTTTACCATTCTTCAACTTTTTCAATCTCTACCCATTACCTCTCCTTACTAATAACCTCATCCCCAAAATACCTATTCTTTTTTGCACATCAAACCACACACATTCACTATCACCTCTTCATTACTGTTCATATTGTGCAGATTTTCTCAAAGTGTTCTTTCGCAACTCCTCTCACACCTACTTCATCATTACAAAAGCACCATCCCTATTCATTATCTTATGAAGATTCCCCTTAATTCTCATTACGTTAACCTTTCGCTGGCTTCCTTCCAGAAGAGCTCCTATTCCCTTGTAAGTCCCTTGTAAGTCCCCATTCATCTCCTTCCAAACTGTTCATTACCTCTTGTTTTCTCCTACGTTTACACCTTTTAGTATTTCTTTTTTTTCCTCCTTTCTTTAATCATATATATATATCTATATATATATATATAATATATATATATATATATATATAATATATATATATATATATATATATATATATATAATTTATATATATTATAATATATATATTATATATATATATATAATATATATATATATATATATATATATAATATTATATATATATTATATATATATATATATATATATATATATATATATAATTCCAAGAGATCTGCTAAGGTTCTAAATGGTTTTTTGTCT
>JABUQX010095364.1:7500-27500 GCA_015478945.1 Trachelipus rathkii
GAAATGAGGAGGGGATGAGATATGGTGAGAGAGGAGGAGGTGAAGGTCGGTAAATACCTGCAATTACTCGGAGGATTGTTTAAACAGAAGGAGAGGAAGTGGAGGAGAGATTACGCGAAGAATGGAAAAGTATGGATTAGTTATGAAAGCGGTATACCCCATGATGAAAGATAGAAACATCGGAATAGAGGTTAAAAAAGTGATTTTTAACATTATACTGACTCCGACACTGCTGTACGGAGCGGAAACATGGACAACAACGAGAATAGAGTAAAGTAGAATACAAACGGCGAGATGAAGGTATTTAAGAACTATGATTGGAAAGGTAGTAGGAGAGAGAGAATAAGGAATGAAGTAATTAGAGAAGATATAGAGGTGAAGAAGATGATAATGAAGATGGATGTGGGGAGATTGAGATGGTGGGGACATCTGGAGAGGATGGAGTAGGAGAGAATACCGAAAAAAGGTGGGAATGGACACCAGAGGGTAGAAGACCAAGGGGAAGACCGAAAAAGAGGTGGGCGGAGTCGGTGGAGGACTCTCTGGAAAGATGTCAGCTACCAAAAATGAGAATGCTGAAGAGAAGAGGAATAGTGCAGGAGAGGGATGTCTAGAGAAAGATGCTTGCGCGGCTGACAGGATGAAGAATCCTTCCTAGGAGAGGAAGTAAGAATAAGTAGTAAGTAGTAATATCATTAAATATAATATTATATATATATATATATATATATAATATATATATATATATATATATATATATATATATATATATATATATATATATATATATATAGTATATATATATATATATATATATAATATATATAAATATATATAATAAAGTGCATGTACCAGCTGTTATCAATACTGTATAGAGTATCACAATAGAATTTTTTGAGAAAATTAAATTATAATGTTAGACACAAGTCAGTGAATGGAAAGTTAAATAGCTTATGCATTGCTATTTAGGTAACCATTCTCTAATATTTAAAATCAAATGCTCTTAAATAATGATGAAGAAACAGGAGCTGATCAAGTGTTGGAGAAAGACGATTCCTTTTACTTGTATAAATATTTCCTGCTTGGCTAAACATTCTCTCGCTAAATACACTTGAAGGTGGAGCAGAGAGATATTTCCTAGCTAATTCATTTAAGATGCAATCAGGATAATGAGCTTTTCTTTCTTTCCACCACAACAGTGGATCAGCATCCGATTTTCGTTCCAAAAGTGGTTCTGCAAAATATTTATCCACAGTAGTTTGAATAGTATTTTCTAATTCATGTTGTTTTCTCTCACTTCTGCTTCTACGTTTGCATTTTAACTTTTTTCTCCTTTGATCAGTTCCACTTATTGTGATTGTATCTGAATATTCTTCATTTTCTTCTGACGATTTTTCTTGTAGCATGTCATCAAATCACTTCCAGAAAATTGAATGTGTTTTCTTCTCAATATCTGCCGTTTCATTTTCAGATTCTTCATGTGAATCTGTATGAGACTGATCATTTTAATCATCATTTTGTTCATAAAAATCTGAACTTAATGTAATATTTTCTTTAGCTTTTATAAAAAGTTTTACTTCTTCTTTGAGCATAAATTTTATTTTATTCAGATCAATAATATGAAAGGGAGCTAATTTGTATTGTGGATTTAGGACTGTTGCAAGTACATAAAGTTTCTTCTCTTTAATTAATGGTAGTAATAGAATTTAAAAGTTCATCTTTCATAGTTTTTACACCGCTATCCTTCCAAGTTTTTGCTAAATATTTTTGCATTGCATTAACTGCAGGTATTACAAAAGATAAATCTACATCATATCACTCGCCCTTTTAGTTAATTATTCAAATGGTTGTAGCAATCTAATTTTATTCTCCATTAGCTTCCACTGATTTGCATTTAAGATATCTAGATTGTTTCTTGAATTTGAAGAATATATAGTAATTGCAATTTTTTGCTCTATGATCCTTTGCAGCATATAATATGATGAATTCCATCTTGTTTCCATATCTTGGATAAGCTTGTGTATTGGCAATTTTTAGATTTTGAATTTCAGTTATTAAATTAGTTGTAGCAATTGGTGATCTACTAAATTGACCTACAATTTTGTGTAACTTCTCTAGTTAGTTACTACTTAGGATCCGGACGAGAAAGGTGCATGATAATTGGCATTTTTAGAGTCAATCCCTTGATATATATATATATATATATATATATATATATATATACTATATATATATATTATATATATATATATATATTAATATATAATATATATATATATATATATATATTATATATTTATATATATATATTAATATATATATATTATATATATATATATATATAATATATATATATATTTATATATATTATATATATAGTAAACAGTTAAGTATAAATGGAGATTTCAATTCCCGGCCGGAAGTTAAAATTTTCAATTCTCCGGCCTCCGGCCAAAATTACTCTCACTGTGTCATCAACTAATAATAATATATATATATTTATTGACAATAGAAAAATAAAAATAATCCTAAGCAAGGATGTGAGCACACATGGTCGCCACAATTGGATCATAACATAATTTATTTACAGCCATAATCTTGCCTGCTGATATCATCTACTCGCACGACACTGAAGAAGGCAGGGTAAATTTTTTGTGGCCAGCTCATTTCAAAATCACCCTGTGGCACGTATAATTTTTACTACTTAATTAGAAAAATGAAATGTAATTTCCTCAGTAAAAAAAAAAATTATTTTGCTTTATTTCTGCACTCTGCTAAAAACTTGTGGCTCCATAACCCAGGTGTATAAACACACAACATTAAAATTTATATATGTATTCCATCAACTTACATTTAGTAACAATCCTTCAACACAAATAGGTTTCGCCAAATTCTGCACTTAAAGTTCTTGGTGATAAATGTTTACTTTGGAAACTGCCTTCAAAACCTACTTCATGTTTTTTTAACATATGATAGTCAATGAACCTATAGCGACTCTCTTAATCACAGATGAAACAAAAACGATTTCTTCATATGCTGCATTAAGTAATCTAAAGTGATATATATGGTTCTATATATATATATATATATATATATATATATATATATATATATATATATATATAAAAATATTTTACACCCTATCCTATATAAATATATATATATATAGATATATATATATATATATATAATGGAGTGAGACAGGGGTGTGCAATGTCTCCTTGGCTATTTAATTTGTATAAGGATGGGGTGATGAATAATTTAGAGGTACAGGGAAAATGTTAGAACTGACAAGAAAATGGTAGAGAGTGGAAGGTGTCTTGCTTATTGGCTGATGATTTAGTATTGTGTGGTGAATCTGAAGGATTTGAGAGGAGTGTAGACTGGTTTGGCGAGATTGTGTAAAAAGGGGAGGTGAAAAGTAAATGAAGATAAGTAGGTGATGGTAGGGAGTGAGAGTCTGCAATGTGAAGTCATGTTGGATGGTGTGCAATTGTAACAAGTATCAGAGTTTAAATATTTAGGTTATATGTTTGGATGAAAGGGAACAGGTTGTAGGTGTGGAAAGTTGAATGGTAGAAGGTGGCTGATGCAATAGATCCTTGTGGTTAATCTAAGTCTTGAGTGCGATAGGGTTCTGCATGATGGTATGTTGTCACCTGTGTTAATATAGCAGTGACCAACATGGTGTGAATAAAAGATGTATAGATTTGGTATTTTAATCTGTTCAAGAAGAACAATCTTAGGGTTGTGTCGTTAGGCATGAGGAATTGATAAATGAGGAATGGTGATGTTTAGGGAGTTGTGTTTGAAGGGTATAAATGAATAAACAAGTGTATTAAATAGTTTAGACATATGGGAAAGGACAGTAGATGATGTGATTAGGTTAGCAATTTATATAATGATGAGTGCTGGAAATTGGCCGGCTAGACCAAAGAAAAAGTGGATTGAAGTCAGTAAAGGAATGTGTCCAAATGGACGCTGGCAGGAATGTGAGTTTGGTGAAGCGTTTAGAAAGCATAATAAAAGTGATAACTACAGGTTTTGTGAGGGGGAGATAAGCTGTGTAGGTTTCTGGTCAAGGGAAGAACCCTACTTTGACAGAGAAATATATAAGAGGCCATCAGCGATTTATGAAGTCTGGTGGTTTGACACATGACGGGGGTCCCTACTTAACTGATGTGGAAGAGAGGGGAGGGAAGCTTTCTTTTGACTTATCATTCACCTCTGCCACTTTTTGTTTCTACAGTGTGTGTTCTTTTTCTCCTATAATGGGGAAGGCAGATAAGTGATGATTATATATATAACATATACCTATATATATACTACTATATATATATTCCATATACCTCTCTCTCTCTCTCTCTCTATATATATGCCATATACTTTATATACTACCTACATACTCTCTATATCTACTATATATATATATATCTGATATCATATAGCCATTTGACATGAATTATGGTAATAACAGCAAAGGATCTAAATCAGGAGATTCCGGTCAATAACTTTGGTGATAGTTGAACTATTAATATATATCTTAATATCACTTTAAGGCACAATATCTTTTTAAGTATCACTTTTGTGTCAAAAGACTCTATCAAACAAAGATTCCTTTTAATTTATTAAAGTAACAGTCAGGAAAGTAAATATTATAATATATTTGCAAAATGAAAGAACATCTATGGAAATCAACCATTCATTCAGTTCAAACTTAATCAAGCCCAACTACAATAATGACTTAAATTGTTATTATTCCATATTATTATTATAATGTGTAAAAATATAAATCATCAAGTAATAAAGCGCCTTTATTTTACATCTCTGGGATTATTTTAACAACAATCATTTAATATTAACATTAATCTGCTTTCTCCTTTGCTGAAATTATCTTAACAAGCTGGTACCTCAGGTTCAAACTCCCTGTGAGGATGAATTTCAAAAGTAAAGTTCATATATATTTAAAGATCTTTGGATTATATGCTATATGGTAATTTAAATCGCAATAATCTAGCATATGCTGGAGATTTATATATATATATATATATATATATTATATATATATATATATATATATATATATATATATATATATATATATATATATATATATATATATATATACTCTATATATATGTATATATATATATATAGTACTATATACTACTTCTCATATATTTTAAACTAGTATATTTAAATATCATGTAAGTGATTTCAATTTAACTTACGTCATCTTCAAAAATTCTAGATATTCCCACTTTTTGATTTCTTTTGAATTTCCTGATCTATCATAGCATCAGTCCCCATATTTTAAAGATTCTTACTTTTCTAAAAATAAAGGAAACAAAGATGCTGATAATTCCACTCTCCACCAATAGAATTTACATTGAATAAATGTTATAAATTTAACACAGCAAATTATAAGATAGTTTAGAATATTATATATATATATATACTTATATATATATCTATTCTCTCCACTCTATATATATATATATACTATATACTATACTCTATATATATATATATATATATATATACTCTAAATTTACATAGACTTTTCAGTGAATTAGATTTTTAATTGTTTGCATGGAACTGTGTAAATGTGCATTGAGTGTTATTTTTGCAATATTTCTGTTTGGGAGGATAAATATTTTTTTAAGCTGTAGGTGCTAGGTAATGATGTAGTGTTGTTGGTAAAATGTTTTTATGTTTATAGAGTGTTTAGGAGAAGGTAAGATTTTTGAGATGTCATTCTTTGTTTCTGGATAGTGTATTTTCTTTAACCATGGGCTTGCCATCTCTGTATTTTTATGAACTTTTCTTATATTGCATTCCTCTTCCCACCTCAGTAACATAAATTTTAGTATAGCAACCCCAAGACATCTTAAATAGTAAAACCTTATATGTGTAACATAAAATTTACACCAAGTCTTCACTGCCTTACAACTTTTATACCTTTCTAGATACTGTATCTCCTTAGCACACACAAATTTACAGTACACAATATACAGAAAATCCACTTCAAGCCCCTAACTACATACGTAACACAAAAATTGGTATCCTTTCTTCCCTTTTTCTTCACTCGTATATGCTCTCCACCCTTTCTAAAAACGATCGTACCTGATTTATCAACTTTAAAAAACTTTCCTACCCACACTATATCATCAATGAAGCATTCAACAAAAAAAAGAAAATATTACCACCCAGAAACAAAGAATGACACATCTCAAAAATATTACCTCTCCCCTTCCTCAAACACACACATAAAAACATTTTACCAAATAACATCACCATTACATCATCTGACACTGTGGTAGTGATCCGCTGATCCGTGGTAAGTATCTTTGGTATGAATCATGAGTCAGAATAGTAAGTCAGGTCACTTGATTTCGAGGAGGATGGACAGGTATGTAAAGAGTTTTTTTTTTTATGTTTGTATCATATTGCATTTATTACTTATATTATTATATTATGTTTGGTTTAGCTGAGGATTGAGGGAGTGTATGGTGTGTGAATCAGAGGGGGGAGTAAGGGGAGATGACCTCAACTGATCAGATCACTGGTCACTATTATTTCTTTATTTTCTTCAGTTTTTGTGAATCCCCTTGGGCTGCGCTTGTTTCTCTACGAGGCGCAGAGCTCTGAGATTTCCCACTAGGATGTAAGGTGTATTGGGTGTTAGCGTTTTTTTTTTTTTAACTTTTGCCTTTTGTTTTTCTCATACCCAGAGTTATACCACGAGTGCTGATGCACAGTGGGTTTCCGCAAGAGATGTTTTTTTAATTATTTTCTGACTGGCATAAATTGAAGAGAGCACTGTTATGTTTGATGAGAAAGGTAATATATATTATTTTTTTATAGTTATAATTTTTTTTTTTTTTATTGTTTATTCTTTTATGATTATTATTATTATTATTAATTCTTATTATTATTGTAATGTATGTGAAATGAATGAATGCAGTTAGTTTTCATAGGTTTGTTTTGTTTGATTTATTTTAGTTTTATTCATTTCTGTTCAAAAAGAGGTTTGGTGGTTCTGTGTTTGAAGACGGTGGAATACAGTTAGGATTGGGATGGGAAAATACACCTGTCACCTGTCAGGAAGGAGGTATGAAGTATTATTGTTATTATTATATTATATTTATTTATGCTTATGCTTATTTATTATTACTATTATTATTATTATTATTATTATTATTATTATTATTATTATTATTATTATTATTATTATTATTATCATTGGATTTGCTTGTTTTTTATGCTTTTGGTTATTTTATTTATGCTGATGGAAGTGGTGATGTTTTCTTATATTGCTTGAACAGTTTTGGTCTAACAGAGGTCATCTGGATTCGAGAGAGAGCTTAAGGGTTGAGGAGTAACCCTTTAATGAAGAAAAAGCTGGATAAAATCCAGGTATTAGCTATTTATATTTATTATTTAATTTTATTATTTATTATTATTGATTAAATCATCTAATGTATATATATAGTAATATTATATATCATTATGTTTATATAATGTTACTTCACACCAAAGTTATAATTATCAATTTATGTAAATATGCAATTGTTGTTTTTAATAAGACTTCATCGTGAGCAGTTGTTTTATTTTATCAATTGGTAGCAGAGCTTAAATTGCAAGAAAAGTGAAGAAGATGAATAAATCAGGAAGAGAAAAAACTGAAGGAGGTAGAAGAGATAATAGAGATAGTAAAACTGGATGTCCAAAGTTTTATGGAGAGGAAGAAGAAAATTTTGAAGAATGGAAAGAAAAAGTTAAAACATGGCTATTGATAGAAAAAGAACATGTTAAATATCCAGGATTGGAATTAAAATTGAGAATAGGAGGAGAAGCCTTTGAAACCATTAAGGAAATAAAAAATGATGATCTTATGAAGAAGGGAGGAGAGCAGTGGATAATAGATAAATTGGGGTTAAGATACGGCAAGGACAAGGTGACAGATCAGTTCAATAAAATGAGAGGTTTCTTCAATATTAGGAAGAAAGAGGATGAAGATATGCGGACATTCGTGGAAAGATTTGGAAGAATGTACAGAGAATGCGAAACGGCTGGAGGAGGGACAATGACAGAAGATATGAGAGGATATCTTATTCTAGAGAGAACGGGGATAGACGAGGAGAAGAAAAATTAGTTTTGCTTAGCAAGTTATTGGAAAAGGCAAGGTCATTGGAATTAAAATCGAGATTAATAAGAATATTTCCTAAGGAAGAAACAAAATCGAAGAAAGAAAGAAAAGAAGCTGAAGGAGAATGGTGGAATAGATCAGCTAAGGAGGAAAGAATGCAAGGAAGGAAAAACCCAATAAGATTCGGCAAAGTAACAAAATGTATGATATGCGGATCAGAATATCATTATGCACAATCATGTCCAAAGAAATGGAACAATAAAGGAAGAAACTTCACAATATTAAGAGAAGGGGAAATCAAAAGAGAAAGTAACAATAAAGAAGAGAAAGTAAGCTATTTCGGTAGAGAAAAAGAAGAAGATAAAATATATGGAGACATAGAAGGAATTTTAGATACAGGTTGTACGAAGACTTTGTGTGGAGAGAGATAGCTAAGTAGGATAATGATGGAGTTAAGTAGTACGGAGATAAAGGAGATGAACAACAGTCAAGAGAGAAAAGAAGGAAGTTATGTGTTTGGAGAAAGTAGATATGAAGCCATAAAAAGTATAGATATACCATGTCAAATAGGAAATCATAGATTTTTTATTAAAACTGAAGTAATTAGAGGAGATATACCATGGTTGATAGGTAGAGAAACCATGGAAAGAATGAAGATAAGTGTTGATATGGGAAACAAAAAGGTTATTTTTGGAGTATTTAGAGACCTAGAAATAAAATATAGACAAGATGTACAACAAAAACATAAAGTTAAACTTATAAAAGGATCAAAAAAAGAAAATGTTTGGTTTGGAAGGTTTGAGAAAAACTGGATCTATAAACCAGAGGGAAGGAAGAGGAAACTATGGAAATTACATCTTCAGTTTGGAAATGGACATTGGAATAAGATACTACAATTAATGAAGGATGCTTACCGAGATGAAAATGTATCAAGGGAAGGGATGAAAGTGGAAAAAGAATTAAAAGAGATTTGTGAAGGTTGTGAAGTCTGTATCAGGTACAAGAAGAATCCACCAAAACCCGTTGTAGGCTTCTCGATGGCGTCAGTCTTCAATGAAACAGTTGCAATGGATTTAGGAGAATTGGAAGGGAACAAATTTCTTTTAATGGTAGATATGGCTACTCATTACTGTCAACTGTCAAGATGCTTGGGTAAGAAATAAAAAAAGGTGAAGAAATCGCTGAGAAAGTATTGGAAAGGTGGATAAGTTTTTTTGGACCACCGGAAAAGTTGTTGTCCGACAACGGTTTGGAATTTCAAAACGAGGAGGTAAAAGTTTTAGCAGAGAGATTCAATATAAAATTATTGAGTACTCCAGCAGAGAGCCCATGGAGCAATGGGATTTGTGAAAAAATGGCGGGTCTTATTAAAGATTCAATGAAAAAAATAAAAGAGGAAGGAGTTACCAAAGAAGCATCGTTAAATTGGTCTTTAACTGCTAAAAACAGTCTAATGATGAAAGGCAGTTTTTCTCCAAACCAATTAGTATTTGGAAGGAATGTAAGCATTCCGAACGTGATAAACAGTGATAGACCATCAAGTTTAGAAAGAGGGAACGAAGAAAAGATGTTAAAAGAGAATTTGATAGCAATGCATAAAGCTAGGGAGATTCACGTAAAACAAGAGGCCAGCGAAAAAATGAGAAGAGCATTAGTAGAAAATGTGAGAGATCATAAGGTGGAGGAAGCTGTAATTGGAGAGGAAGTTTATTATAAAAGGGAGAATGAGAAGGAATGGAGAGGGCCAGCAAGAATCATCGGGATAGACGGAAAAACGGTGGTGGTGAAACATGGAGGCTCTATTAGAGAGGTAAATAGGATACATCTTACAAGAATTAGAAGAAAATTGAAAGAGAAGAAGAGCGAAGGAAGTGAAGAAAGATCGGAAGAGTTGGATGAATCTAAAGAAAAAGAAGAAGTGTTGAGGAGACATAGTTTATGAAGGAAGGTGAGAGGTACAGAGCAAATAGAAAAGAGGATCAAGGGGAAGTGATAGAGGTAAAAATAATAGGAAGAGCAGGAAAAGCTACGAGCAAGACTTGGAATGATTGCTATAATGTGGAGAATTTACAGACAGGACAAAAAATCTGGATTGATTTTAAGGAATGGAAAAACATCACTCGTATACCAGAGGAGGAAGAAATATTTTTAGCTAATTTTGAAGACAAAAAGGTGTTAGAGGCAAAAGTAAAAGAGTTGGAAAGCTGGGTTGAAAATGACGTGTATGAAGCTGTAAATTTGGTAAATCAAAAAGTTCTAACAACTAGATGGATAGTGACAGAAAAAATGAAAGAAGGAAAAAGGGTTTGTAAAGCAAGACTAGTAGTGAGAGGATTCAAAGAAAAAGATGAAGAATATTCTACAGACGCACCAACATGTGCTACTGAAACCTTAAAATTATGTATAGGTATATCAAAGAGATATGGTTGGAAATGTAAAACCATGGACATTAAAACAGCATATCTACAAGGAGACAAAATTGAAAGAACAGTTTATATATTCCCACCACCGAAGGCGGAACTAAAGAAATATGGAAGAGATTTAAAAGAAGGCTTTGTTTATAGTTGAAAGATGCAGCTAAAGTTTGGTATAATAAGGTGGTAAAAACGATGAAAGAAGTAGAGGTGGAGAAAAATGTTCTTTAGATCCAACAATATTTAGTTGGAAAAAGGATAATGAGTTAATAGGTGTAATGTGTACTCATGTGGACGATTTATTTTATGGAGGAAATGAAATTTTTGAAAAAGAAGTCATAGGGGCAATCAAACAAAAATTAAAAATAGGAACAGAAGAACAAGGATTATTCAAATACATCGGAGTAGAGGTGAATCAAGAAGAAGGTTGCTTATGGTTGAGCCAAGAAAAGTATATAAGTCAGATGCAAACAGATGATGAGATCTACGGACCTATAAAAAAGGGAGAGCAAGCATTAAATAAAGAAGAAATGACAAGATACAGATCTTTAGTAGGACAACTAAACTGGGTGAGTCAACATAGTAGACCAGACATTGCTTATAGTGTGAGTGACTTGAGCAAGGCAAATAAGATAGCTTATGAGAAGGATATGAAAAAAGTTAGTGGAGTAATTAGAAAAATAAGAAGAGATAAGTTAAAAGTAAAAATGGAGGAGTTGAGAGAAGGTAGAATTAGATTCGAAGTGTACACAGACGCCTCATTGGGTAATGTCAACAAGGAGAAATCACAAATAGGTTACATAATTAGTCTAGTAGATGAAAATAACAAAAAGTGTCCAATTTATTGGAAGTCGGGTGTTGCAAAGAGGGTGGCGAGATCTACAATAGAAGCAGAAACTTTAGCCTTAATTGAAGGAGCTGAGACAGCTATTTATCTAAAAAACATATGGAAAGAAATTACAAAAGAAAAAGTACCTATAGAAATAAAGACTGACAGCAAAACCCTGAGTAAAGCTATCTATTCCACTTCAGGTGTGACGAGCAAAAGACTGAGAATAGATATAGCTGTAATTAAAGAAATGATAGAAATGGGAGAAATAAATAACATTACATGGATAGACACAAAAGCACAGATAGCAGATGTTTTAACGAAAGAAGGAGTAAGAGCAGACAGCATAAGGTTATATGTGCAAGGTGAAATAACAGAAGAGAAAAGAGGAGAAGAGAAAAAGGGTTTAGCTGATTAAATCATCTAATGTATATATATAGTAATATTATATAAATTTAGTTTATATAATGTTACTTCACACCAAAGTTATAATTATCAATTTATGTAAATATGCAATTGTTGTTTTTAATAAGACTTCATCGTGAGCAGTTGTTTTATTTTATCAATTATTATTATTTTTTATGTAGGCAATGTTAACTTGACAATATTAGATGTGAATTTTTTATTTAATTAATTAATTAAAAGGAATTTAATGATGAAAATTTTAATTTAAATTTGATTGATTTGTCTAAATATTTATATTTATTATATTTATTTCTAAGTTTTCATAATGTTTAGAAGGTTTATTTTCCTTCTCAGCTTTTTTTTCCTGCCTCTGGTTTGAGTCTGGAGTGACAATTTGGGTCAACCTGGAATGACGACAGAGATCAACAAAAGGAATCGTACTGTAAATATTGTATATAGGATATATGATAAAAGGAAAAAGGGCCTGAGAGGGTCTACAGATATTGGAAAATTAATAATTAGTAGATAATGGAATTAAAAGAAAAAAAAAATAGAAAAAAAGGACTATTAAAAAATTAGAAAAAAAAAAAGATCTAAAGGAAAATTGATAAAAAGAGAAAATTAAGAAATATTAGAAAAATAACTTGTGGCAACAGATATAAAGGAAAATTGATAAATAAAAAAGGACATTAAGAGATATTAGGAAAATACCTTGTGAAAACAGATATAGCAAAAGGAAAACTGAAAAGAACAATAAATTGATAATTTTGTAAATATTTGTATAATTGTAGTATTAAGGACTTATATATTGTAGGATTAAGGTATTTAATTAAGTATTGTATTGGACAGTATCGGTGTCTGTATTGGCTTATAGTGGTATCGGCCTGTATCAAAATTGGTTGTGGGAAGGAGAAAATTTTTGTTTGTTGTGAGATTTTTAATAAATTCTTATTTGATTTTTTTTTTCCAGTGTTTTTTCTTCTGTTAGGATAGGAGCTCACGACACAAAAAATAGTGAAGAGGGATCGAACCCACCACATCACCCTTCCATTAAAAGATCTTACCCAACAGAAATATTACAAAAAAATATCTACTTAATACATTTCCACAGTTCTGTAAGGAAACAATTGTGATCTAATATATATATATATATATATATATATATATATATATATATATATATATATATATATATACTATATATATATATATATATATATATATATATATATATATATATATATATATATATATATGTAATATTTTGATAATATCATAGCAAGGGTATTAGATTGAAAGATATTGAAGAGCTTGTACTAGCACTGATGAGGTACAATAATATATTGTACTAATTAAATGTCTAGTGTTTTAAAGTGTTAAAATTTTTTAACAACAATGATAATGTAATATTTGGAATGAAAAAAATATTGAAGTACAATTAAAAATTAGCATAATAAAAGGGTAATATAACTTGATAATGTAATATTTGGAATGAAAGAAATATTGAAATACAATTAAAAATTAGTATAATAAAGGGTAATATAACTTTTTTACAATTTAGCTAAGTAGTTTGAAAATGGCAAAAATCATAATTATATCTTGCTGTATTAAGATTTATGATGATGTGTGAGATAAAAATTTACTTTTCTCAGCATGAAATTGATTAAAATAAGTCAGGAAACCTCCTGATTGTATACATAGCAGGATCCAAGAGAAAGGTAATAATAGTATCACATATGGTTTATATTTAATATTCAACATTTTGATACTCTCGGACATGGTTTAAGAAAAAGTAAATCATGTCAGACTAATCTTTGGATTACTGAAACACAATAAAGTGAGAAATAAAGGGCCAATGATGTTGAATATCAGATTTTAATAAAAAGATTTGATAAGGTATATAAATGGCTGATGCATGTTACTTCTGTGTGTGTGGTATAGAAGGGAATGTATTGAATAGGTGGTTGAAGGACAAAGAGACTGTGTGGATTATTTGGCAATAAATCATCATGGGAGCTGATGAAAAGCTTGAGGTACTCAGGGTTCTGTCCCCGGGTCTGCATCTATTCTATATTAATGATTTTGGATAAATGTAATAAATATTTAGTGTTTCAAAGTTTACTGATAATATTAAGTTAGCCTATCCTATTAAAAATTTTAAATTTTAGGATAAAAAGTGGCAAATAAAATTTAATACTTCAAAGAATTTTGAAGTTATTTACCTGGAGTTGTCCCTAATAAAATTTTAGTTACACAAATATATGGGGAATGATTTGAAGTAAGTGATAACGAAAAAGGTATGTGATTATCAATAGATATTTAAAAATACAGAGCAGAAGTTTAAAAGTCAGGGAATAGAGCTAATATAAAAACTAATAAAGTCTGATTTTTAAAGGAAATAAAAGGTAAAATTAAATAGCTCTATGATTATTTTAGACCATTAAGTAAAGTATCCTACTAGCACAGGTTTGGGCTATTATCTGGAAAATATTAATAATGCTGGAGACAGAGCAAAACAGATATGTCTTCAGTAAAAAATTTTCCTAGAGGGGATATGACTTGTTTAAAATATTATTTTTATAAATTGATAATAGAAGTTATATAACTAAGTTACTTTCATTGGAGTCTTAGCGATGACCAGGGTCATAAAACCGACAACATACTTCAGGATACTAGAAACATTTTTACAATAGAGTAGTTGTTGCAGAATGAATTATCACAAAATACATGATGCTAATTTTCTTTCAACCTTTAAGAGAAAATGGATACTCAAAGGTATAGTATGATGACTCAAACTTAGAGGCCTTATATATATATATATTTATATATATATATATATATATATATATATATATATATATATATATATATATATATATATATATATATACATACTGCTATATATACCGATATATATATATATACCCGTGTACTATATATAATTTAGAACTTGACAAATATTAGATCAAACACCCACAGGTTCATTTTGAGATCTTTGAGACTTTATGGTTAAGCCATGTATTTTTGACAATCCTTAGGGTATTTGTGATTTAGTACTGCATGTTAGCTTAGTTGATATATTTGCTTACAATTTAGCTAAATAAATTGCATGTTGGATAAATAATTAGCGATGTGAATGATAAAAACTCGAGCCCTAAGACTAGCCAAATCTACAAAGCATATGGTAACTACTTTTTGACTGATGTCTTGACAATTTTCTATCCTTTTATTAACATACAGTATATATCTTCAAAGGGGTTCATAAACTTAAATATTGTTAAAAAGAGGTTAACATTTTCATATATTTCCCTTGTCAGTAAGCTATCTATGCCTAGTATCATCTATGACTTGGTGTTTTTAATATGTTTGATTTATAAAGATTCATTGGGAGCGGGCTAAATGAATATTATATTTTTCTTCATGGCCAATTTTTTTCTCACAATATGGGTGTTCATAGAAAACGGGAGATTACCATAGTACCTTAGCACAATGATTAAGCTAATCTATCACAAGAAGATTTATGTAATGGGTAACTTAATATATAAAAAAAATTAAACTCATATATGGTCTTACACTATATTTCTGAGAAAAAAAGTTAATCAATAGCCTATAAACATTAACACCGACAATAAAAATGGAATTTACAAGTGATTTCAGTAGAACGTTGAAAATATTTACCAAACAACTCAAAGAAGATTTTAAAAACACGTAATTTTATTGTTAAAATAAAGCTAATCACACTCGATAAGAAATCCTTCTGAGCGCAAATACTGAGAACATTTCCCGCGTAAATCGAACTCGACAATAGAATAGTATAATGGTTAGGTATTTAATTTGCTTATGCTGTCCGCCCGCTAAAGAAAATTGTACAAACGCTTAAACCAAAATTGCCTAAGCTCTGCAAAAGCTAAAGCGCAGATATCCTCATTGCATCTGCGCTGATGAATAAATAAAAAAACCGTAGTAATATAAATATCAGCATCAACACCTTCAAATGTTAAGATTCTAACATCCGCATTTGGTCCTGCAGATGTAAAAATTTTCAAAGCACTACCCCGGAGTGCTCCATTTTCCTCACATAACAGGTTTACATATACAGGGTGTGAAGATTGTCTGGACAACTTTCCTATAAAATAAATATGGTCAAACCAAGGAGTTTGAAACAAACATATTTAGAATTTTTATTACATAGACAATGTTGCAGAAGCATTCAATAATGCACAATTAGTGATTCTCAAAACATATAAAATAAATATATTATGGTCAAACCAAGGAGTTTGAAACAAAATTTTTACTATTCAAAGTTTGCTTCACATAGGTGACAATGTTGCAAACATTCAATATGTAATGCACAATTAGTGATTCTCAAAACACTCAGTCGATTTTCCAAATTCTGCCATGTACGCACCAGCATTTCTATATTAATTTGTTGAAAAGCAGCTGAGATTTTTGTTTTTAAATCAGCAATGTCGTCATCTAGGTGTTGTACACAAAATTTCTGACGAATTACCAAAGGAATAAATCACGTGGTGTGATGTCGGGAGATCTGGGCGACCAAGAAATTGGACCTTGACTGCCGATCCACATGTTTCAAACATATTTAGAATCTTTATTATTCAAAGTTTGTTTCACATAAGTGACAATGTTGCAAACATTCAATATGTGCACAATTCTCAAAACATCCAGTTGATATTCCAAATTCTTCCATGTGCGCACCACCATTTCTATATTAGTTTGTTGAATAGCAGCTGAGATTCTTGCTTATAAATCAGCAATGTCTGATTTCTGGGTATTGTACACAACATTTTTGACGAATCATTAAAGGAAAAAATCACATGGTGTGATGTCGGGAGATCTAGGCGGCCAAGGAAGTGAACCTCCACGGCCGATTCACCTGTTTGAATTGGGATAGCCTTTTAAAAAGTGTTATGGACCATAGTGTAGAAAAATGGTGATGGCAAATGGAGTTCAGTTGAGGACAATCATGAAAATGTGATGAACAGATTGTGATGTGTGGTGACTGCAAAAAAAAAAATAATAATAATATTGGTGTGGCCAATGCGAAGGCTTGCCAGAAACAGTACAAGGATGAGAAAGGCCCCTGACCTTTTTCTTGAACCTGTCGACGCTTTCGACTAAGCTCTTCAATATCTAGAAGCTTTTCATACTCATCTCCTGAGCTTTCTGAAGAATGACTTGAGAAGGTGGTAATGGGCAAGCTGTAGTTTTATCAAGTACAATATGTCAAGATGTATCCGTTTCTTTTTGAATTTCTTGCAACCCTTTGATACAAATGGCCACGTTGCAAAGTACAGATTTAGCTTTTCGTAGTTAAGCTTACCCTGTAGATAGGATCAACATAAACATCAGCTAGTAAAATATCATTTTCATTGAGATAAATTTCTCCTCGTACCATGGAGTCTTTTATTTCTTCAGAATCTTAAATATAGATAGTATAAGGTTGAAGGTTGAATTTATTAGAATATAATCCAAATTGAAACATAAGGTGCCAGAGATTAAAAAGCACACAAAGTTTGCAATTGCATTTTGTGCTATGGAAGTAGTCGCAAGTCAGTGAACTTGCAGGAAGTGACCAAGTCACTCTACAGGTGCACAATTCACAGCTTCGTCGAGTTAACAAAATTTTCTGACTCCAACTCTACTATCTTGAAAGTTACCGGCTCCGACCTCTTGAAAATTGCCGACTGCGACTCCACCCTCTTCAAAATTACCGACTCCGTCTCCACTCTCTTCAAAATTATCGACTCCCCGACTCCCCGACTCCGACTCGATCCACAATCCTGGTTGGAAGAACAACCAAAATGCTCAAATTTAGGAGTAACAGCGATGTCAATATTTACCAAGCAAGCAGATTCAGAAATGGGTGGAGAGTATTGGAATATTCCGTGGAGACAGTGTAAGGTGTCACCAGAAGAGGGTCTGCTGCCACAGAAAAAGCGATTAGAGTTGTGATTTTGGGATCCAAATATAGGTTCATTTTGATAACAGGAAAACAGTCTCTGTGATGGGCAGGCAGTTGAAGGGACACTTATGATTTCTTACTTCCTATGAAGTACGAAAGTCTAATGCTGGAGGGAGACTTTGTCAATGAGCCATCAGGTGGGTGACTTTGGAAGGCATTACAATCTGAGTTATAAGATGAGAGACCTCTGGATCTCCTTTCATGACGCCGACTGTAGCAGAACGCTTGAAGCGTTTGCGTTGAACGGTTTCCCATTTATCTCTCTCCAGAAGGGCAGGAGGAGTGTTACAGGAGAGGTGGAGGTGAATTGTCGTCCATCAAGCTGCATTGATGAACTGGAATCCATTTGATCCGGTAGGGTATAGAATCCTTTAAGGAGTGTTGAGAGAAGGGCTGGGGGAGGATTCGAAAAGCTGGGAATATTCATCAAGCATTCTGGGGGTTGGTTGGTGGAGTTGTTCTAAAACGGTTGTAGTTGATTGGGCTTTATTGTCAACACGATGCTTTAGTCACAAGAAGGAATAGAGACTACTGCAGCAGTGGTCTCTTTCAGAGTTGTATTTTTATAAGCGGGATCGTTGTGTTCTGCTTTAGGAACACATATTTATATTTTAGCAGAATAATCATTCCGTTTGGTTGCCTAATATTTTCTATAAGGAACATCCGTTTTAGGAACAGTGCTGATAAGTACTTTAAAAAGTACTTAGGTACAAAGTACATGGTTTTTAAAAGTACTTAAACACTAAGTACTTTTATCAAATATACTAAGTACTTATCAGTTAGCTTAAGTGCATTTTGATCCATTATTTTTATGAACTTCATTTTACAATTTCATTTTGAGATCTTATTAGTTTTTGTAATAAAATAACTATTTGGCTACCCCCTCAGTCTCATCAGCTCATATGCATTTGGGAACATTTATACTGTACTTGCTAATGACCAAACCGAAAAATCTCCAATGGCACAAATTGACGCTAGACGGTTAAGACTTAAGGGTTAAATAAAATAAGAAATAAAGTTTAGTGTATAATATTCCTGTTTTCTGAAAACATAAACATTGCATGTTAAAGACATCGAGGGTACTGGGTAGACCAAGGTAGTAACAATCTACCAGACTACCATAACACATTAAAGGCTAATTTGTTGATCGTCCGGAGCAATACCAATACCGAGAATCTTGTCAGAGAGGGGATGATCTTTTAGTGTTAAAGCCATCCCTGCAAAATAGAAGTCTCTCTCAACAAGCTCAGATGATGGAATCGTTGTGTTGTACCTCATAGTAATTTTCTTATCAATGGGTGCCTGTTGAGACTCTTCAAGTTTCGATCTGTATCTTTCAGATATTCTAAAACTTGATGTCTACTGACAAAACAGATCCTGGCTGAAAAGCAATATTTTTCAACTGAAATAGTCCTCATCTTCACTGCTAGAAGGTTTCTAGCTGCAGAAGGGAGGTTCAATATTTGGCTCATACGCCCAATTTTTCACCCTAAAAATAGACACTAAAATTCAGGAATTATCAGGCGATTTTGACCCTATAAACATCAAACTGTAGATTTGGCCTCTCAAACGTTGTTTTCCGGTGTTTCTCCTGTGTCTGTAGTCAATTCTTTCAAATTTTCAATTTTCAAAACCCATTTTTTGACATTTTCCTATCAACTTCCAGAATTTTTTTCGAAATGACTTCAAACTTGAAATATGCATAGATGGGTCCATTACCTACAATAGTTACATAGAATATTTTCGATTTTTTGAGTTTTGTGCTCAGCGTTGTCCAATTTAACCCACTTTTTTGGATTTTGAAATGAAAAATTGCGATAATTTTTCCTGTTCGTGCGAAGAGATGAAGTTTTCAGGGCATATGTAGTCGGAATGACACATTTTTTACTTAGATAATTTTGTATATGCATTAGTTTTGGATTTGTTCTTGGAACAAATTTTCAAAAAAAAGTTTTGGGAAATTTTTAAAAAAATTTCTTTTGAGTATACAAAAGTATCTAAGTAAATATCTTACTTAATACAAACCCGAAAATTTAGGGTAAGTAGAAAAAAATATATCAATATTTCACTTTTTCAAAAATTTAATCGTTCCAAAAAGTGAAATATTGAGATATTTTTTTTGGTGTTTATAGGGTCAAAATCGCCTGATAATTCCGAATTTTATGTCCATTTTTAGGGGGGTGAAAATTGGGCGTAGCTCGAGCCAAATATTGGATC
>JABUQX010095364.1:32500-41649 GCA_015478945.1 Trachelipus rathkii
CCCTATCCTAACAGAACTCCTCTCTTAAATTCCACATTGAAACCCAGGCATGTACTGCAACCTGTCTACCTGTACTTCCCACAACTTATCCAAGAGTACAAAAGCAGCCCTTGATTCAGTCTCCCGTCCAAGAGCTATCAACAAGCCTATCCTGAGTACTAACTCTCCAACAAACTAGCAATGAAACTAAGCTGGCTCATCAAAACAAAATTTGGAAAACACTCTTACCTGCCAAGACACACTGTCCCACACTCACCAAATTGGTTCACCAAACTTATGCAAGAAGACGGTCTCTTTATCCCTTAATTTGCCTCCCACTATTACTAAAATCCATGCTGGAAAGATGTTTCAAAACACAAGAAAAAGATAGTCACTTGAGTTAAAGATTATTCTAGCTAAAATATAGGCTGCAACCAATTTTAAGCAGCTTACAGTAACCCAGATGTAAAAAATGCAACTCAGGAGAGACCTCGCCATCTACTTCTGAGACAAAAACAAAGGCTTCAAAAGACTTTTACCCAAACAATCCCAGCTATTGAACAACCCACCAACCAACCATCTAATAGTCTACAAGACAGTTCTAGCTCTTCTGAATCTTCCTATAACTCTTCTCCCCAAGTTTCCTTTATCCTTTCTCTAAGGATTCTATACCTAGAAGATGAGGTGGATAGCATCCCAAATGGAGCTTGGAGTACGATGAGCTTGTCTACTTTCTAATGCTTCCTGCACTTCCGAGAAACGTGAATGGAAAACTATTTCAACATGAAAAAAACAACGCTCTAAGCGTTCTGGGTCTGTTGGAGGCATAAAGATAGACCCAGAGGTCCCATTCTCCAATCAAACTGCCCAATTCCAAAATCACCCGCATGGTGAAGTACTGGAAAAATCTCCAAGTCAGAACTTGCAATTCATCAGAATCCCCATAGTAAATCGATATCGTAACTTAACTTACACATTCTCAAAAAGACAATACCCTTCCAGTTTACACCTTCCTTCCCCATTTTATGGAAACAACTCTATATTATCACATTTCTGAATTTGCTTTGCCAACGGATACTGATACCATCTCCACTAATAAATATAGGCATTTTAGGTACTCTTTACATTAATAAACCCATAACATGTGAATTTGGCTGAATTCAACCTCTCTGCATTCATGGTGAAGCTCTTCCAAATACATCTGAAAGCTCCTCCCTAAAAGAGGTCACACAACCTGGTGTATGACTACTCTTTACCCCCAGGTTTTGTTGCCCCTCTTCGCCGAGACCCACGTCTCAACCTTCCCTCTCAATCTGAACCCACCTCCAACATTACCCCCAGTCACATAGAGACAATTATCTCTAATAGACCACCATCATAATATTCATAACTCACCATGACTACTTTCCTTCAATGGAATTGTCTTGGCTATTACTCTAATTTCGAAGAACTTGTTCAACTAATAAACATATGTACATAAAGGTGTATATGTTTGCGGAACTTTCGACTATGTCCTTACGACCTAACTCAACCATCTGAATATAAATCGCCGTTAACTTCTATAAAGAGGTGACAATGATGGGGAGGGCAGGAATACTCATTCACAAATCTGTCCTATTCCCCAGTCTCTCTCCAAACCAAACTTCATGCAGTAGCAGCTCGAATTCACTTGTCCACCGACCGTATGTTTCAATCTACTTGGCTCGGTAGAGTGATTTACTAAGGTCGACTTAGCTGATCTTTTTAAACAACTCTCCACTAGGATTTGTTATATAGGAGACTTCAACCTCCGTCACTCCTTAGGCCGGCTCTGTCACTTCGTCCAAGTCCAAGATCTTAATAGATCTCTAACCCCCTTTTCCCTGGGATTTCTGCCTTAACACAGAACTCCCTACCTAAGGTTTAGATACACACACTTCTTGTATTGAACATTTCCTTTTGCTCCCATTCATTTATGGATCGCTTTACCTAGTCCCACTTTGATTATTTATTCGGCAGTGATCATTACCAGTAGTAGGGCAGTAGACACCAAAACCCTGCTACTGACCGACGAAAAACCACTGACCTTTTTACCTACTTGCCAGAGGCCCCTTTTTTTTTTTTTGACCCAAATTTTACCTGCCCTTGACCTTTTGGGCCTTGACAGCACTTTGGGCAGTGACTTTGGGCCTAAGACAGCCTTTTGAAGACTCTTTTCTGACCAACCTTGCAGCATTCAGGGTGCAATTTTGTAGCCTAATTTTATTAAACCCTAATTTTTTGGCAACCCTAATTTTTTCAGCAACCTAATTTTTGCAGCCACTTCGAAGAAGGGTTTATAAGCTGTTGCGTAAGCAACCTGTACGTGTCCCCCTCTAATTTTTCGACCAACCCTCTTCCATGAGTCAATTTTGGCCCACCCTAATTTGTGGCCACCCTTTAGGGCTTAGCCCTATTTTTTGATATTTCGGTCTACCACACACACACACACACACACACACACACACACACACATCTGGATTACTTCCCAGACAACCTAGGCTACACCCAGCACTCCATATAGCTACACCCAGCCTCCACATAGCCTACACCCAGCTCCACATGGCTACAGCCTACACCTAGCCTGCCTACACCTAGCCTCCACCGTATTCACATAGCCTACACCTAGACTCCACCCAGACTTCACCTACCTACACCTACACTAGCCTCACCCAGCCTTCACCTGGCCTACACCCACCTACCTAGACTCCACCAGCCTTCACTAGCGTACACCTACCAGCTTTGATGCCTCAATTTTGATGGCTCAACTTTTATGGCTCAACTTTGATGACGTCATCTTTGTTGGCATCTATATTGATGATTCAGCTTTGATGACTCAGACAAATTTATTGATGGTTCAACTTTGATGGTTCCCAATCACCGTAGAGTATCTAGGGATGTTCTATTAGTATTCTTACGGGTATTAGATGAGTGCCAGGTGAGGGCCAAGTGAGAGTGCTAATGGTGCCAAGTGAGTGCCAATAGGTGCTTAAGTGAGTGCCACATGAACATAACTGAGTGCCACATGGTGTGATTACTTTTTTGCAAAAGCACTTTTCTGGCTTCCCTGAGCTGAGCCTTTAACCTGGGTGTCTACCCCAGGGTTATAAGGTATGAGGATTCGATTAGTGATATTACCAAGTTGCTAGGATGCTTCTACTATGAGTTAATATTTTCTTATAGCACGACAGAATATAAAGTACACATTTGAGACAGTGAGCGCAAACGTTTCAGGACCGCCGCGAGCCGCGTTGCGCCGCAGGCACAATATTGCACTCGCCGCGTGCCGCAGGCACCCGCAATATTCCGCGTATACGCCGCCGCGTGCGTCCGCAGACGCAATATTACCGCGTGAACAAAAATATGATATCAATATGTAAACTATTCAAAAATTTCTTTTCAAATATACTATATGAGTCATTCATTTTAATAAAATTGTACGAAATTTTATTAAAAACATACTACATACCTTAAAGCAGTAAATCAAAGTAGAAATCAATAAGGGTGTTATTACCTAACTTGCAAGGATTAATATGCTTTTGTTTTAAACCTTTACTGCTTTAACTCATGTTTTACTGCTTTAACTCATATGTTTTACTGCTTTAACTCATATATTTATTAACATTTAAACATACCTTAAGCAGTAAATCAGTAAAAATCAAACCACCCTTACCTAACAACACAGGGATTAGTATGCTTTTGTTTTACTGCTTTACTGCTTTAACTCATATAATTTTACTGCTTTAACTCTTATGTTTTACTGCTTTACTGCTTTATTCATAATATGCTTAATTTCAAACTCACTTTAACTCATGTTTTACTGCTTTAACTCATATGTTTTACTGCTTTACTGATTCTAACTCATATGCTTTACTGCTTTAACTCATATATTTATTAACATTATGCTTTCATTTATATTTTTATTTGTTTAATACTTTTTATTTATTATTATTTATTAATATTTAAAAATTGGCAATGTAAAAAAACACACGCAGTGTCCTGATTATCAAACATTTTATTTTTAACAAAATTGTGAAATTTTATTAAAAACATATACTTTACTGCTTTACAGCTTTAATTAATCTTATTCATTATTCACTTAACGAGTATGGATGTGTGGAGAATTTACGTTCCAAAGTCGGCACTACATGTCTTGTAGCAGGCCCAACAGGATGTAGTAAAACCTTTCTATTATTAAATACTTTAAAGAATGGAGATTTTTGAGCAAGCCCCTGTAAAATAATATGGTGTTATAATGTTTATCAGGAAAATTTAAAGAATATTATGACGGTATTCATCTTCCGGAAGGAATTTAGATCGTTGGAAAATATACATGGTCACAAAATTATTATATTAGATAGTTTATGCACAAAATATGAATTTGGAAATAACTGAGGTGATGAAATTATATTATGAAATTCTAAATATCTCTGTGTTTTTCATAACGCAGAATATTTTTCATCAAAGCAAGCATATGCGGAGTGTTTCTTTAAACACACAGTATTTACTGTTGTTTGGCCAGAGAAAAGATGGGTCAAATTAATGTATTGGCAACTCAAATGTTTCCCTTCAAAGGAAAAGAGTTCTTAAAGTATATAAAGAGGTTATCGATCCCACACGGTTATTTGATGTGTGAACTCAAAAACACGCACAGAGTGTTGCTCCGTACAACATTCTTCCCTATGAGATAGAAGCTGTATAGTATACATGCCTGAATAATGAGTGCTCTAGTTGCAAAAGTATTTACCTCTTATAAAAATTTAAAAAGCTGAAACCATCTGAAAAACGTAAACTAATTAGTGAGGATGAAAAATTAGTGTGTGTGTGAAGTCTGTTTAAATCTTATAAAGGAAATGTTCCTTTAAACAGGCCTCCAGAAGGTAAAGCTACGTCGTTATGAAACATCATTAAAAACTCTCCCTCAACATTAAAAATCTGAGAAAATAAAAAGAAGTTACTACAGCGAGGAGGAGAGGGGTATTCCTGCCATTACTCTTCTCCGTTATAGCTCCACAGATAACTAAGTGGTGGTTGTCCCCATGATGAAGAAAGTTGCTGTACTTCCATATAATGAGTATGAAAAAAAAGTATAGTAATACAGCATCTGTACAAAGAATTCAGTTCCTCAGATTCATATTCACAACCTCTATATGAACAGTTATTACCACGCACTTTGCAAAATCCACAGTCACAGCTTCATCATTCACAACCCCAATATATGTAGATATTACCCACAATGCATTGGCATTACAGCCTCTTTCACTTCAACAACAGCAGTTTGCACCAACAGAATCCTTTATGTGAACGGATCATTATCTTTTCAGCAGCCTCTGCCTCCCAGCTTATATGATCCTAAGTTGAACAGATAACAGTACGAGAAAGAAGTGTACAGTATATTAAATTCAGACATTAACATCTGAGAAACGCATCTTATACCAAGATGCCATACAAATATTGATAGATCTTAAAGACTTGCATCTACATCCACCATTACCTTAAACCGCTACCCGATGATGTAGATATACCTAATGAAGTAAAACTTGAAGTGAAAAATGAAGATAAATTTAAAATATCCTAGAGGAGAGCTTACCTATTGGAAGTACGTAAATCAGGAATAGCTTTATATAATATTTTAAAAAGAACAATTATCTTTGAATGAAGCAAGGACAGATCATCATTGATGATGAAATAGTTAAAGGATCAAATATTGTGGATTTGATGGCAGATACTCTCACGTAACTGGAAGAAAGGTCCTGTAAAAGGATGGAATGAAATCAAAAAGAACCTCAGACTATTAATTTTCCCAGAGCTTTAATCTTAAATATACACAACGATTAGCAGATTTGGATATATTCCCGTTACGCCAAGACCTGATTCAAGTCCCTCTGGTACTTCTTACGCTTCAGATAAATTTAAACGTGTTACCAGAGGCCGAATAAGAAAAACTTATAATAAACCTATTTGGATTAAATCGTAATTATGTATTATCATATATTTATTTAGTTGTAATGCTTGTATATAAAAATAAGTATATTTATTTTTAAACTTCTTTTCTTTAACCCTTGGTCCTTTATATCACATTTTTTGGGTCATATATATATATATATATATATATATATATATATATATATATATATATATATATATATATATATATATATATACTCTCCCTCCATCATATTCTCTTATATATATATATATATATATATCTATACTATATATATATATATGTGTCAGTAGGCAACATGGAGGCGAAGGAGGTAGTTGATAAGTATTATTACTGCAATCTGAGGGAGCCAAATAGTTTAGGGGTATCACTAGGTTTGCTTTTAGATGTCACTGTGTTGGGGAAAGAAAGAGGTTAACATGTTTGGGGTGAAGAGGCATTTACTCTACATAAACTTGTAAGAAAAAAATTTCCTACCCGGAAACATATCTCCACAGCTCGACAGTGTATGGCAGTTAGATTTATCGAAATGATTAAATGCAGCTCTTATAATGAAGGATTTCAATACATACTTTTACAATTGACGTATACTCTAGATACTTATTGGTTGAAATATAAAAGGCAAGGGATCAGTCACGGACCGCTGTGCGAAGTATAGAGGACGAGCGGAGGTACCTAAATCATTTTGGACAGATTCAGGAATGAAATTCAAGGGGCGAGAGTTTCAGGAGCTGACTTGGGAGTATGGTATAGCTTCATTACAATACATTTTCCGTAAACAGCAGCAATAGTTGAAAGAGTCCAACGTACTATTAAAGAACGTATGGTACTACTAAAATGATGCCAAATATATTGATATACTGGACGATCAAGCTTATTCTTATAACAGATCTTGCAGAGGCAGCTATGAGACAACGCAACTTTAGAAATGTCAAAAACCTAGAGGGCGTATAGCGCATATGGGCTGAAAAAAGAAAACAAAAATAAAAAGATAATTCGGAATAAGGTAAGCAGTTATATAAGAGTTTCTCGAACAGAAGAAAGATTCAGAAAGGGTATGAAGCCGGATGGACTACGGAGGTTTTTAAATATTCGTCCACTCCGTCGTGATAGTTTAAAATTATATTACCTGAAAGATTTAGATGGTGAAAAGATAAAAGGAGGATTTTATAAACAAGAAATACAAAAAGTTCAACCCTGTAACTCACGAATATAAAATTGAAAGATGTGGCTACGAGAGGTAAAGGAAAAATAAGCAGTTACTTGTAAAATGGAGGGGATATCCTGCAAGTTTAATACTTATGTAAAAGCAAGTGAAGTTAAGAATCATTAATCAGTTGTCATTATAATCATGGAGAGTGTAGATCACTTTTATTTAACTCCGTCTTCAACCTCCTTGGATTTACATCCTGATAATAAACTCTCGGATTTTACAACTATTGTTAATGAATCCTTTACAGCTTAAAAGAGAGGAATACGAAGTAGGATGTGAAATGATATTAAATACGGACATAAAAAATTTACCTCACAATCTATTCTGGATTAGAGGTGGTTACAGAAGTGTAGAATGTGTTGAAACTATATTACCTAGTGGAAGATACTCGTTATCTGAAAAGGACTACAATTGCCAAAAAGCTGAATACAACAAGCATTTGCTGCAAAGAATAATGCTTCTTTGAAGAATTTACTTTGGGAGGTCATACATTTTTTAAATCGATGCCTGCTATTTTTAGTCATTTAAACGTTCTCTTTGATGTGAGTATTATGTGTAAGGACTTGGTATACAAAACTGAAATGCGTACCTATGAAGATAAAGTAATAATATCTTTAAGATCAAAAGTAAGTGTAAACCTGCGAGACCATGATACGTTTTTTCTCGAGACGATCACCATGTCAGCGTAAACATATTCGTAGACTTGATGCTGAGTTGGATATCTTCCTTGATAACCCTACTATGTTGAAAGGGTTATACTATCTGTGGAGATAACCGCATGACTCCACATGAACAAAAAGATGAAACAGATCGCGAGTACTGCATTATGCATGTACCCCATCCGAGACAATCATACAGGTATGGCTTATGTATATACAAATATGACCCGATCATCAATATGTAGGTAATACTAAAGCTCCTTTATTAAAGTAGTATATTTTCCTAAAGAGAGTAAAGTTATAACATTCCACCTAATGTTCATTATCTACTCTGAATAGATCTCAAATTTTGACTCTCTATATGCATATTGCATATAAAAAATGTGAATCCTTTCCTTTACATACCCAGGCATTGTTATGCAAAGTTCATATTAGAAAAAAACAGATGCAGTAATTACAGCATGGGAATATATAAGAGGTGTAGACAGATATATTTTCATTCATTAACATACTCTCACAGTGTAAAGATGGTATAAGAAAGACACTCCTATAATGGACGAAGAAAGGGTATTCAGAGGATCAAAAATGCAGGGGGGGTATGGACTTGGTGGATTTTACTTAAGCTAATGGAGAAGTGCAGACCTCTACTCGGAGGTGGGGAATATATAATTAAAGCTATGAGAACAGGTGTGCATACTATTCAAGATATTGCTGCAGGAAATAATCCTCATTACAGCACTAAAAAGACGTATCGCCGATGTTTCAGATGAGATGTTGGATGATGTTAAGCGTAAATTAAGCGTAAAATGTCAGGTCAGGGTCGAGGCACCAAGAAGATTGGCAAAAAGACTAAGAGGAAAAAACCTCTAAAGAAAAAATGTGTTGATATTTACTATTTAATTACTAACTGTAGCTTTTATACGAGGTGTGTATTACTGTATATAAGTAATGTTTTCATGAAAATGTTTCATTATACGACCAGAACTCGCACATGCAAGATGCATTTCTTTCCTTCATCCTTCTAGCCCTGATTGTTGTAAGAGTGAATTGGATCTCTTCTCCGTGGACCCTACACAGATTAGCGTTAGCGATTCCCAACTTTGTATTAATCCTCTGCATTCCAGTGCAATACAGATGTTCTTTCTAGAGTTCTGATCAATACCTATAAGCCCCTCTAATGTGTTTTTATATGTAAAAGCGAAATTGACAAAACCTGATACAGATCTTCCTACGGGTGATGACCATATGGTATAACACAGAATCAAATTTCCTGTACATGTTTCACCCAGTTGGAAGTCTATCTTAACGGAACTTCACTAGGGGCGTCAGCGGC
>JABUQX010095365.1:5000-35000 GCA_015478945.1 Trachelipus rathkii
ATTTAGTGTACTTTATTATTGCTTTAATTATATATAGTAATTATATATTATATAATATATATATATATATTTATATATAATATAGAAAAAACTGAATAATTTTTATAATAGTTTTTTATTTGATTTTTATCTTACCTTATTATGAGATGTGTTATTTATATTTTCATATTCCATTGTGAGTAGTTTAATATGTATACATATATATTTTAGAGTGATTTATTAATGTTTATATTACATATACTGTGATGGTTGAGGTGTCTCTTTTATAAACATCGTAATATTTTTTAGGTGATGAGGAGGAGGTATAAGAATATTTCTAGTACTATTTATTACATAGATCTGGTATATAATGAATACTAATTAAAGGCAAAAGAGATAATAGGGATTTTACTTTAACTATTAATAAAATTTTGAACATGTAATGTTATATAATATAATATATTAGTGTATATGTTTTTACTAGTTATTTTCTCTATAAGTATTTTTATATACTTTGTCTATAGAGTATTGACACAATATATTTATCTTAATTTTAATACTATCTTTCCAACAGTATACTTCATATTGTATATATTATATATTAGTTTATTTTTGGCATATTATATTTGTGATGGGCTCGTTGGGTGGCTTTAGCGTGTTATACTTACGCTTATATAATTTAGAATTGAATGTATTTGTGTTTGGTAAGGGTACATTCGCTTTATTCTGCGTATTAGGTTGAGGGTAATACTGTTAGTCTGATTATGATTAGTAGGGAATGAGGTATAAGTATTATTTATTATTCGAATATATATTTTTACTTTCACTATATATAACTGTTTTGATATGTAGTGACTATGTTCTATTCTGGATTCTAGTTTAGGACAGTGGTATTGTGGGAGTTATATATAGTGGATAATAATATTATTACTTCAGTTTTTCTATCTTCTCACTTACTAGTCTATATTTTATTCTGCTAGTAATGTTTGCTATATAGGGATTAACTTATATATTTACGTGATACGAGCAAAGTAGTGTGGTTTTAATATAAAGTGAATTATGTGTGTACGTATATAAATTACTTTAGTTATTACTATTGAATTTATTTTCATGTGTTATTAGAAAATACATAATAAAAACATATTTATGTTAATATTGTCTGTTTTATCTATTATTTATTAGTATTTGTGTATTATGGATTTTAGTTTTATTTGCTTATATTATATCTCTAGTGATCTGTACGGCATTACTTATTTCTGGCTTATATATTAAATTTATTTACTACTTACATATGGAGATTAATATTGTGTGCATATTTTACTACTATCTATCTCTTTAATTACTCATGATGTGTTATATATGCTTTTAGTGCTTGTGCTTCTAATAATAACGTAGGGTCATGGTATCTTTTATTTGACTAGTTATAGGCATGAGTAGGGTTTAGGGAGGTAGTGATTCTTGAGTTTTGATACTACGTGATTGTTGATATCGTGTGAGCTTCTGATTATTAATATACTTTATATTTTTTTGTTTTCACTTATACTATTATATATTTTACCTATATGTGATTGGTAAGCAGTCAACATATTATCTATTCGCTTGCTAATGTGAGTTCGTATACATATAGTAGACTTCTTTGATTAATTCTAAAAATGCCTTTATGCTCTCATTGTATTTCTTATAGATTTTGACTACTTCTTCTACACATTACTCCAATTTATTACATTTACGGTATTATATATACTGCTTTTATTATATTATTGATGAGTTGGTTTCTAGGGTGGTGAGATGTATAGGTGTATTTGGTGATATAATTTATTTCTAATCTTTGTTTTATGGTTTCTAAGTGCTTAGGTACTTACGTAGGCGTATCATTGCGTAGGTTGAGTATAGCTTTAGTAATACTATCTACCAAGTTGTACTAGTGGGTATGGAGTAATTAAGTATCATAAGCTCCTTACCTTTGGGTTTCCTCATTAATTTGTAATTACTTATGTCTGTTTTCTACTAATGTTACAAATTAGTATTAGGTGTTGTTGACGGGCTATATATTTTTAATCTATTTTTATTTACTGTTAATTGTGTGTTCCTGAAGGTTCTGTAATTGTAATATCTTCTTAATATTTATATTATTAACTTTTCAATAGGTGCTTTCTCCTATACTGTATATTATATTATTTCTTAGTATGCTGATTAGATACGACTTATTATTTCTTTCATACTCCTCAATTTCAATTCTGTGCTCTACTGCATATTATTTACCCTTTGTGATGTTGTGTATTTAGTATTTAATTTTTATCTATTCCATATTATTATAAATCGTGTGATACTGGATATAGTGAATATTCCGTGTGGTGGTGGTGGATCGGTTATAACTTTTGTGTAGAAAATTTTATTTTAATATCATAATCATGCTGATACGTTCGACGAGAAAAACGATTAATATTTCCTATATATTATTTGAGGTTTTATGTTATATTGTTAGTAAATAAATATATATTATACTGTGTATATTAATAATCAATAATATGGTCTTGTGAAATTATTAATAAAGGTTGTAGAGTATGCGGCTAGAGCTGGGGGTTTAAATGTATTAGATAGAGAGCTTTATTTTATTATCCTATTATTCTATATTGTTCTAGCTATATACAGGTCATCTATATCTCAATTTAATGTGAGTATGCTTATATATATATATTTGTGAGGGGGGCTCTTGGTTTCTAAGCTCTTATTTGGAAGGTGTAAGTCAATTAAGTGGATAAATAGAACTTATTAATAACTGTTTAAGTTATTTTTATTCTTTGACCTTATTTTGTATTATAATGTGACGGCGGTAATGTTGGTGATTATTTTTTTTTTATTAAGGTTAGTATAAGTATATATATATATTACATAATATATACTATATATAGTATGGCTTGAGGTGTCTTGGAGTCTTAGAATAGTTGAATGATATTTTATACTTGTGTAGCTAAGTTATTGTATGTGTGATATAGATATGAGTTTTGGTGGTATTTATTATATAATAGTGGATAAGGTTAGTCAGCTGCGGGTTGACTATATCTTATCATTTTCACGCAATTTGTTTGTGATTCTCTTATTGTCCTATTTCCATTATACTGTGTTTCTATACTCTGAATTTAATATGAACTAGGTGCCTATGAGATCAGGCGATATATATTACTAGTTTTGACTTTTCGTAAAGTTACGTAATTTTGTGATTATATAGTTAATCAATAACGTTCGAGACTATTGCTTTAATCACATGATATTTATGGGTTCGCCCGATTGAGTTTAGTTAGTGTTGTAGACACTGTTTAATAAAATAAAATAATAATAAAACGAAAAATACAATTCTTTTTTGATTATTTGTCTGGTCGGACATTCTTATTAATAAGTATATTATATATTATAAAATTTAGTTTACTACATATACTTATTATATGTAAATGATAAATATATATTAATATATTATTATATATATATATATTATATTTATATATATTATTATATTATATATTATATTATTTATATTAATATATATATTTATACATTTATTATATATTATAATTTAATTATATTAATATTTTCATCTATTATATATTATATTTATATATATATATATTAATTATTATGAGTAAAATAAATTATCTCGTTGTTATAAGTAGTATATATTGTAGGATTTTCACTTCTATTATGGGGTAGATATATTAGTATATAATATTATATAATAATTTATAGTATTTATAGTATTATATATATTATTATTATCATATAGGAAATATATATATATTAATTATGGAATTTACACAATATAAATGTTAGTCATATGATTTTCGTATGTATCTCATTTTCGATATCTTTCAGTGTGAGGTGTAAAATTTATTTATTAAATGTTTTATAGATATTATAGTATATTTTTCCATTTGGTTTTAGTGAGTGTACTACTGAGGTAGTTAGAATTATATTGAACAGTATATTATAATACTTTATTTTTTGAGTGAATATTATTGTATAAGGTGATATTAGTGTGATACTTTATATATAATTAGTTTATGGTATTTTTATATATTCTATATATGGTAATATTTTTTATTTTTTGTATTTTGTTTATTGTGAATTGTTCTGTTATTTATTCTTATATTAATAGATAATAGATAATATTATTATATTTTTATTATTTTATCTTTAATGTTTTGAAATTATGTTTTAAATGATAGTGGATAGTAAGTGTTATTATGTGTGAGTCTGATTATCATTATTGTTTTTTATGTTTATAAAATTAAGATGGTGATTGATATATATAAAATATTAAGTTTAGTATGTTTCTATGGCTGTAATTATGATATTTAGATTTTGGTTTATCATTTGTTATTTTATTTGTTTTATTATTTGTGAATATTTATTTTATTTTAAATACTTTGCGTTTGTGTTTGGTTAAATCCTACACAATATTTAAGGTGTGTATTTATGGTTTTTATGATTATTTTTTTATAGAATATAGTATTGTGTTTAAAAGTTGGTAGTTGTACTTTAGTAATTTTTATGTTAGGTTATATAAAATAGAATAAAAAAAAATTATATATTATTGGTTAGTAGTTATTGATTTTTTGGAATTTGCGTTTGGTTGTGTGAATTTTTTTTGTTTGGTAATTTAGACGTGATATAGTGAAGATGTTAGTGGTATACTTATATATCTCTATTATTTGGTGAAGTTAAGTTTATAATTTTATTTGATAATTAAATTTATTAATGTATTATTTATTTTCAGCAGTACATGTTTGAGTAGATAATTTATTATATAATTGCGGGAGGAATAGTTATTAAGTGTAGTGACTTGCTATAAATGCTCGAGTAGTTATATATATGTCTATGGGTAGTATAACTAAGATTGGTAGTTAATAGGGATAATTAGTACAGTAGTAAGTAAAATTTACGTATTGTAATTGAAGAGCACAAAATAATACAATGAAAAATTATGACGTGTTTTTGTGGTTTGCTTATTCAAGATATATATATATTAATATCTTATATATGTATGTTGTTTTATATATAATAGTATTTAGATTGTATTTATGTATTAGTGAAACTTTGGTTAACTCTTAAATCGTATGTGTTATTATATATGTATCATTTATATATATATATAAAACTAGTGGGTATATTAATTTTATGTAGTGATAAGGTGTAGTCAATATTTTTACTTATAGTACCATGGAAATGATTGCTTAATAATACGTGGGAATTTATAAGATATACATTTAGTGCATAACCAGAGGTATTTGTTTTGTATAGATAATTAAATGATTAATTAGAAGAAGAGAGTGAGATATAAAGGAATTGATATATATAGTATATATATATATAAATAGTGTATTTGTATAGGTATAATAATAACTATTAGATAAAACCTCAATATATAATATATCTTCAATATTTTAATATAATTCTAATAAATTTACTTTAAATATTTACTATCAATATATTATTTATATTTAAAACGTTATTGAGCCATATAGCTTTTTATTAAGTATTTATATTTATATAAATACTTATTTAATAATATTCAGTATTTAGTAACTACTTTATTCTATATATATATATGTATAATATTTATGGTTGTATCATTTTTATATTCGAATATGGAAGAGTTTTAGGTATTTTCAATCGAATTAAGAAGCTTTTGAATTAAAATTTACATTACTTCCCCAGAATATTTGAAGTTAATGAGTGGTTAAAAACTATAAGAAATTTGTGGTGTTCGCTTATGAAGATTTTAGTTTATCGAAGGTTTCGAAGTCTCTATTGTCAAAGACGGAATCAGAAATTTTATTAAAATTATTTCTACGTTAATTTTTGAATTAAAGAAAATATTTATTATAATCTTTTTTATTTTTTTGCAGAATGTAAATGAATTATTCTTCATATTCCAGATGACTTCTTAGTTTGTTCGTCTTGGAAATGTAAATAAGGATACAAAGCTTTTCATAAAGGTCTACATAATTACAACTTGTTCATCGAAATATCTAATCTAATATGTAGAAATTTAACTGATTTTTTTTTTTGTGAAAAATGTCTACAATAGACTTTATAGGTAAAAGGCTTAGTAATAATTAGGAATATTAATAATAAAAATAATTTAAACAAATTAACAAGGGAATTCAAAATGATTTCAGGAGGATATACTTATAAAAAAAAAAAATGCAAATTATATTAGTACGAAAAACTCTTTAGTTGGTTGTAAATTTTAAAAGCGATAAGATAATAAAATAGAGAGATTTTGGGGAGAGGTTATCAGCAAATTCTTCAAAATTTCTTCTTATAAATAAAAAGTGTTAGATTGAAGTTTTGATGTACATTAGTTATCGAATCATTGTGTAATAATTCATTTTTTATTACAATATATAGTGGTTTGTGATTAGATATATATTACTTTCCCTATTTAATTATTACATTAGTCTTTTATCATAGTAAATATTTGCTTTATTGTATATTCATTATTAAAATACTTAATATGTTAATATTATTTCAACCTTATCTTTCTCTTCTATTTTAGATGGTATTATTATTTAGTTATTAATCTTATTATTTATTATTAATTTATTATTTATATTACTTTAATTAATTATGTTATTATTTAGTGAATATTTAACAAATATATATATATGGGGTTAACAGATTAGGTATGATTATTATTATCATATATTCTAAGGTCTGTATATATAATAAATAAAATATTTCAATTTTAACTTTAAAAATTAATATATAAGAATCAAGTAATGCATTATTTTTGTATTACTTATTTTTTCATATTTGTTTAATTGAACAATATCACACGTTTTTATTTAATTTTTGGTGGGGTAGTGATTGCTATTTATTTATACTATTTTAATTTTTTAATATTTTATTAATTACTTCTTGATTCATATACATTGCATATTAATATAATTAATATAAATTATAATTAATACTAGGTTTTGGCCATGTAATAATAGCAAAATAGAGTATTCATCAGCTTGCAGTTCTTTTTTATAGTAATATTTATTTAACTATGTTTTTAACACTATATATATATATATATATATATATTTACGTGTATATTATGAATATTTAAACTAATATTCTCTATACTAATAGTTCTTGACCGCCCTATCAAATAATGTTGATGTTTTAGATGTTTATAAGTAAAATATGGCTTTGTTCGAATTAATATATAGATACTACCCAAACATTATATCTTATTTTTAATTATTATCCTACCTTATCAATTATCCTATTATGTTTTAATCTATAAATATTATCCTTAATAATATTATTACTGTCGTCACATCACTAATATATACTATATATAATATTTCTATATAACACTTTAAATATAACACTATAACTAATAACTAAGTATGCCCATATATTACTATAAAATACTAAGTACCGCATGGTTATTTTAACATATAAATTAATTGCTAATAACTGATGTGGCAAACTATATTTTACTTTGATGATTAGATAAACAATATAATTATTAAAAATGTAATTATGTAGAAACACTTTTTTTTAATGAACTGTTTTTTTTTTTGTTTATATCCAAGTTAAATTTTTTCATTATATTCACTAATTTTTTGTCTAACAAATATTCTTATACATTTTTTTAAAGAAGTTTTATTTGAATTGTTGGTCATATATATGAATCTTTTGGTGTTATGCTATCTCATCATTCTTCCAAATATATAAATTTTTAGCTTTCCTTTAAGTTTTGATTTATATCTTAAAATACCATGGGAAAATAAAGGGAGGATAATAATGTATGACCCGTCTTTAAAAGATTCTTCTTCAAGATTTTTGATATATGACATTTTTGAGAAGTATACTTTTTTTAATGTGTGTTTTCAGTCAGTCATTTTATCATGAACAGAAATTTGAAAAAAACAAAAAAAAAACTGTACAGAGATATTTGGTTATAATAAACTATGATTTTGATAAAAATTACTTTGCGAATATACTACTATCTCTAAGTCATCCCTATCATCACCCGAGAACTGATCTGTTTTCTTGCATCAGTAATCGACTCTTTCTCTTCTATATATCAGTTTTTGTTTTTATATATATAAATGTATAGGTATATGTAAATATATAATTATTATCATATATAATATTATTATGTAAGTATTTATATATATAGGAATAAGTAATAGCGCAGCTAAAGTATATCTATATATAGTATTATTATAGTAAATAATTTATATATTATTTATAATTATTATTTATTACATATATTATATTATATTCTATTATAATTATATATCATATATTTCTTATATTATATTATTATTCTTTTTTATATATTCTATTATATATTATAATTTATATTATTCTTATATTTATATATATATATTAAATATATATATATTATATAATATATTTTATATATATATTAATTATAATTCTTATATTGTAAAAACAAATCGATAATATATATTCTTCAAAGTCATATCAAGCATTCTTTTATATTACTTATTTAATCTTCTGAATTATATTGTAACGTAACTACTTCCCTAGCTTCTGCCTATATATTATATAAATTATATATTTATATATCTTTTGATATACTTTCTTGCAAGATATATATATTGCCCGTAGGGTTTATTAACTATTTTATTTTTAGGGTATATTTTATTTGAGCATAATTGAGTTGTTATGATATTGTTACTTTGGTTTGTTTAATATATATTTTTATATCTCTATTATATATATATTATATAGTTACTAAAATTTCTTTATATATAAAATATTTCCAGAATATTTTAAACATTAAATATCCGTTTTATTATTATAAAAACAAACTTATATATTACTATATATATTATATTTACTTTCTATTAATTATCTATCATTATATTATTAATTTATATTATATTCTTACTATATTCCTTATCTATTTCTGTCTTATTATATATATTATATATATATAATATATATATATATATATATATTCTTCTTAGGGTCTTTGCGTTAATTCTTTTTTTTATTAAGTTATATACTGGTTTCGCAATTAGTGCAAAGTCATTAATTATTTATATATTTATGAGGTAGTTACTCGCGTCTTTTATAATATCTTTATATATTCCGGGCATAGGTATTTCTATTTACGCCTATACGTCTTTTTGGTCTATTTGGTGTTGTGGGGGTTTTGTACTAATCTGTGGGTATGGAATATAGTGTACTATATATTATATTGTCGTCGTTGCCTTTTGGTGTATACTTTTCCCTTCTTTTTATTCTATTTATTTTATCTTTCTTATTTCTTCTTTTCCTATAAAAAATACATTATATTATTCTTTATATTTATATAGTTCTATTTACTATATTAGTGAGTATAGGTAGTCTAGAGTGTGACTTATTTTTTCCGTTTCTTCGGTATTAACTACTATGTTTAATTACCTCATATATAGGTTTTTTATATTAAATTCAATATACTATTTATTACTATTTATCTATTTTATATATATTTATATTTATATATTTTCTACTAATATATTTTAATCTTCTATATATTTTATATTTATATTATGTTATTTTATATATTCATTTATTTTATTATTTTTATTCTATATTATTATATTAATAATTATTATATTTTTATTATAATTAATTTTATATATATTTAATATATTTCGTATGTATATATATGTATATAATTTTTATAGTATTATATATATATATGAAAGTTGTAAATTATTTATATATTTTATCTTTCATAGTCCACTTATGTGGCCAGTATATTTATTTAGGTGATGATTAATGTATTTTATTCGCGGTGTTTGGTGTGAAATTGATGGTTTGATTGGAAAGTGTTTGAATTACATTGTATTTTTATATTTTTTATTATTTTTATAATTTAAATAATAAACTTAGTAATTAAATCACTATTATATTATATATTATTATATAAAATTTAATTATCTATAAGAATTTTATATTTATATTAATATTGATATTATTAATCTCTTCAGTTTGATAATAACTTCAAAATAATATCAAGTTTCATGCTTTAGTTAATTAAAAATATGATATTATGAAGTTAAATAGTTACCTCACTGTGTTAACAGCTATGGGGCTTATTTATATTTATTTATTCGTATTTTGAAAATTTTAACAATTATTTATTATTCTTTACTATGTATTATTATTTTAAAAGTCTCAAGTTTGAGACTTCTGGGTTATCCTGTTTTACCCTATTTAATATGGGTGTTAGGGGTTGGATTGGCCACCCTCTTTTCATTTATTATAATAGATTAAAATTTCTTGCTTATATTCTCTCTATTTTATTTTCTTAAATTAAATCCAGTATTTACTAATGTTTTTACCAAATTAATTATGTAATTTCTTAATATATTATTATACATTTAATTATTCATTATATATTATATATTTACAACTATTAGATGTGATATATATATATTTAACTCTATATATATAACAAATTATATATATATATATTATCTGGGCTAGAATAGGATATTTGGTTATTTATTAAATGATAGGATTGCTATTTTATTTATATTTTATTCTTTATTGCTTATGTATATATACTTTAATTCTTTATATATTCTATAGGGTTAGTCTATATAATCTGTATGGATTTTTATTGGTTCGGTTTCTTGGTTGTTATAATTTGAGTAAGACTTTGTTTATGATCTTGTAGATAGTGTCTTTATCTATAAATGGGTGATAAATTCTTATTATATTTAGTACCTATTATATCTTATTAGTTCTTATACATTCTATACTCACAGAAATCATATATTGTTGCTTATCTTATTATATATCTCTGATATTGCTAATTTTTTACTAAGCTTATATTAGTTTTCTTTAATGAATAAGTGGATACTCAAATATTGGTGCGAATTCCTATTTATTGGCCTAACTATAGTGATATCTTATTATATATATATAATAGTTTACTTTTATTTTTGCTCTTTAACCATTGAGATTTATTATGAGCCTTATTAGTTTATATTTGCTTCAACCTGGTTAGTTTAAGTTTTCAATTATGGCCCATTTTTATAATACCTATTTTTTTCCTTGGTCAACGACTCAGCAATCATTCATAGCAGTAAAAATTTTTTATTTTGAGAAACTTGAGAGGATATATAATTTTTACTATAAAATTATTTACCATTTTCTGCACCATGTTTTGATATTTGAATTTTATCCTTCCATTTTTCCAAAAAGGGCTACTTTGGTATATCTGCAAACTTAGAATTCGCTTTGTATGGTCTATATTTATATTTGCAGGAATATAGTACGCTTGAAACCTTGGGGCATCTTCATATTTCCTGATGTTTATTGATTCTAGTTTTACACTGTTTTTATTCACACCTAACTTTATACATGTAATCCTCTAAATGAAGTAATTTTATTTATTATTAGACTTATACAAGTTTATATATTATTATATTTTATATATATTTATTATATTATATATATATATATTTTATTTATATATTATTATTATTTAATTGAGAGGAGGAGAGGAGAGAGAGAGGAGAGTGAGAAGTAGTTTTTTTTTAATTAGAATATTGCAACGACGAGTAAATACAATAAAAAAAATAAATTTATATTAATTTCATAATAATAAATATATATATAATTTAATATATATAATAATAATAATAATAATATATAATAATATAATTAATAATAATATTTATTATAATAATATATAATATATATATATAATAATAATAATATAATATAATATAATATAATAATAATTATAATAATTAATAATAATATAAGAATTATAATAGGGTCAATTTTAACGTACTTTTTACAGGTTCTATGTCCATTCTTTATATTTTTTTTTAGAAGAATTTTATTCTCGTCCGTTGAATTTAAAAGAAGTTAAAATTTTTAATTTATAATATTACATTTTTATAGTAATTTATAGTAAATTAGATGAATTTATTTGCACTTAGAAACAGATTCTTTTGATTATTAGTGTTTAATGTTGAGTTTGTTTACTAGTTAGTCTAAGATCATGATATTATTTAAAGAAGTTTGCAACGGAGATGACTACATATATTGAATATTTTAAAAAGGTTTAATCTATGTTGTACGAAATTTTATTTTAATAATGAAACTTTATCAAGACGTGTTTCGATGGTTCAATTGGTAACGTTTGCGGATTTCTATGTTCATTTGAAAATATTTATGAATGAATAACATTTAATCGAGAATATTTTAAGATAGTGATGAAATTTTGTAATTTGAGATGTTCATTGTTATTTATAGAATTATTTGGACTGTGTATAGACTTATTTGAGATTTAAAGATAAAATGGCATTGATATTTACTTTGTTTTAAATGGTAGAGTTGAAGAGAAGTATGTTAAAAAGTACAGATAAAGGTTTTTACACAAATTATGATTCATATAAGAAGATATAACTATTTAATAATACCTTCCTTAGAAATATTAGTAAATTTGAATGTTTAAAGAGTATAAGATAATATTATAATGTTCTAATTGTATCGAAAAATTTTTAGAATACAAAAACGTTAAGTTTCCAAATAATTGTGAAACCAGTTGATAGGTTTTTTAAATATTAAATTTGGGAAAATTTTGAGAAGATTACTATTGTAAAGGAAATGTTAGTAGAGAAGAGGTATGTTAGAAGTTATATAACAGGAGATTGTATATTTCAGTATTATCTGTTTATTTATATGTTCATCCGTGTCTACACTTCAACACGAAAATAGAAATCTATTTATGTTGGGATAAAATACCACTTAAGCGATTATGCACACCAGGTTATATACCAATATAAAATTATGGGATAATTAATGTACATTACAGATGGATAATTCATTCTATACAATATATGATATTATTAATATAATTATATGTTTTATAAATTTTTTTATCAGTTGGTAATTTATACTATTCTATTGCCATTCAAGTGAGTTTTTATTTTATTAAACTTAAAACCAAAGGTAAATCATAATGTGAATAACGTTCGTAACGTGATGTTTTATTTTGCTTGTAAAGTTTTTATTATGATATTTGAGTGTTTATTAACAGACGTTAATAAACGATAAAAAGTCTTGAAAACAAGACTTTTGGTTTCTCGTATGCTTTTATTGTATAATAAGATTATATGATATTTTCCGTTTCATGTACCCTGTAATATATTTTAACTAATAATTTAACCATTAAAATTCAAAAATGATGTTACATTAGTGATTTTTCTTAAATAATTTTTTTATAGTTTGTTTTGCTTGGTTATTTGTGTCGGGCTATACTGTGTATTTTATAGATAAAATACTTATTGTGAATTATTGGATTCAAAGTTATAATTCCTGTGGGGGTATTAGAGTGGCAATTTTGTACTTGACGTGGTGGTTAAAGTTGCGGACTTTTCTCTTGAGTTATATTTTATATTTAATAAAATTGCATTTTAGAAAAATTTGCTCTTCAAATTTCTCCAGTTTAAGTTGACTTTGAGAGAAGAGAAAAGTGTTAAAATATCCGGTTTTTCTTCCATTGTATAATAAAATCAAGGATTGCCACAATAAAAGACAAAATTTTTTACATTTAGTTTTTTAAACATTCTGTATATTATTCTTTCATGGATTACGGTGTTTGCTTAAGTTAAGATATTTCTTATCGTTGAATGTTTGGTGAACTTTGTACTTATTAAAGACTGCATCGTAAGTATTAAAAATGGAATAAATATGGGTAAATTCAGAATAATATGTAATAATGAATTATTTATATGATAATTATTTATTATCTTAATTAGATATTTAAAATATAGTGAATATATAAATTTAATAAATCTAATGATTAAATAATAATTTATATATTATATTTAAATATCATTATAAAATCTAAATTCATAAGAACACCAAACTTTATTAAACAATAATAAATAAACAAAAAAAATTATCTATTAATCCCTTATCCCTTAATGAATTATCTATAATAACAATTTATTTAAAATTTATTTCCATTTAAATTATAATTAATTGATTATTTTTTTTGGCTTAAGTTTTGTGCAAATTTTTTAATATATATTTGTTGTTTTTTTATGACTTATGGGTGTTTAATAAAGGCTCACAGTGTATTTGTTATTTTATATTTCGGTAAGGTAGGCTTTTGTTGGTGGTTTGTTCAGTAAAAGAGTAATTATAATTATATTTCATTAGATTATATGTTCTTTCTTTCTATATATATATATTTAATCACTTCTTGATAGTTTATGTCTATTTTCTTGCCTAATTTCATCTTCGTGTGTTAGAGTTGCCTTTTAGCTAAAATCAGATATTCATATAAAATTATTTATTTTATATGAGAAAAAATTCGGTTTCAGACTTGACATTAAAGAGAAGGGTTTCAGCGACCGTCAATTTAGTTTGCTTCGCGCGAGTTCCACATTGATAAAGATTATATTTTACTAGAGAATTAGTTAGTTCTAGATATATGCTTCATGTATTACAGTTATAACTAATTCAAATTCTGATTGTATATAGGATCGTATGACTTGTGAAAATGGATTATACATTATTTCCTATTTTCCTTAAGGTGTAAAATTATATTCTATTTGTTTATAGGAGGAGTATGACTACAATTTCTCTTCAGATCAGAGGGATTATGTTTACAAGAGATTTTCTATCTTTTTATTTATAAGATTTTTTCTCTTCTCTGAAAGTCAATTAATGTTAAAAATTCCCCTTCGTTTAGAGAGATTGATTATCTTTTTATATAGCGATTTTATATTAGGTATGTTTTTTGTGTTAAGCCTCTGGTAACAAATCATTTAGGTATTCTCTTATCTATTTTGATATATTTTTTCGTGATCTCTACTCTTCTTTATCTTTTCAGTTAATGTATATTAGAAAAAGGCTTGATGTTTTTTGATTCTTGCTTTTATTTTTTCATTATTCTTTAATTTAGTTTGATGTTTAATATTTTAGTATATTATTTAGCCCCTTCTTCGTAAGTCTTAGTTTAAGCAGGTTAGAAAGATTCTTTTTGATAGTAGGTTGAACACCATAAAATATCATTATACATAAGGTCTAAAATGAGGTTTGTTATTAAGAATAGTTCTGACTATTAGTTCTCGGAATAAAGTGCGATTGTTAATCTCCGCATGCTTATAGTATGTTATTTGATTGCTGGTGTTCCGGTGTGCCAATTGTTGAATTTTCTAATATCTGGCGTTCAATTCAGCTTTCAAATTACACGTTTTTTTTTACTTCATATTATAAATAATAAATAGTTGTCCAGTTTTCAAGTTAGTAATTGGAGAATCTACGAGTTTTTGACTTGAACTTTCCTTTTTATCTACTCTTTTTTTTCGGTTCGAAAATTATGTTAATTAAATATAATATTGGTAAATAGCATAATAGTATTAATATTTTAAAGACCTTTATTATCTATTTTATTATTTGTTTTATATTTTTTTTAACATACAAATTTTTAAACTTTCTTACATACTTCGATAACGTAATAACTTATAATTAATGAAGTTAGAAATTTTAATTAATGGTATTGTTAAATAGTACAAAGAAAATTTGGTGTTAATAATTAAATTTCCAATGTTCTCTGGTAAAAACTTTCCGAAGGGTATGATAAGGTGGGTAAATTAGATACAATTTATAAGATGGATAAAATCTAGAACAACTTGTACTTAGTTATTTTAGGGACAATATGCTTAAATAAATGGATACTCGCATAAGTTAATGTATGAAGATAATAATATTAAGTTAAAATAATATTGTAATTGATTAGGTTTGTGAAAGCTGAAAAAAACGTAGAAGTTAAAATTATGATATTGTCTATATAAATCACAGTGAAATGAATTAGTTCTCACTTTTAATGTGGTTTTTGGCGTGGAGTCAGATAAAATAATAGTGTACTCTTAAATACTGGGAAGGAAAATGAGATTCGTCGATCAAATAAATTATGAGTTTTAGCACATTATTTGCATCGTAATTGAAAAATATTAAAAATTTTCTTGATATACTCTGTATAGGATGAATTAAATATTTACTGGATGGGTTGTGCTGTGTAAGACTAATTTGGACTGTTCACGGTAATTGGATTCAAATAATTCGAAATTCTTTTTAAGAATTTCTACGGAGAAAATATTGATTGTGCCGTATATAAGTTTTCAAAGTCTATATTGCGTCAATTGGATTTAGTTATTATGCTATCATATGATTATAATATTTGAAAATAAAATTTTCGGGTTGAAAATTTCATAAAGAGAAAAAACTGTTTTAAAAACGTAACTACTTGTAACGACTAATCCTAGATCCAACATGTGTCAAGATTCTATTTATACAAGCCTTATATATATTTCATGGTGGTGTATGATATATGAGGATACATTATTTGTACGGTTCTATGTGATATTAGGACTATTGGTTGGTCACTAGCTGGATATATTATAAACAAGGATCTCTTAGTCATTTTTGGAAAGCATAGGATGGTCTTTGGAGATAGTTCTAGTGTCAAAGGTGGGACGTGTTAGGGACGCTTATTAGTATACATTATATATATAGCATGGGTTAATTCAGAATGTCTGTGGTTCGGAGGTTTGCGAGAAAGCTATTATAACCTACGAAGTCAAGGTTGGGTAAATGATATTCGCACCGTGTGCGATTTTGCCCGGTGGTTTGTACTGGTAAGTGAGCATGTTATTATTGCCTTTTCCTTATACATATAGTCTGGTATTTTATAGTTGGGAGCGTTATAGTTTATATAGAGGCCTTTATTAGGTGGAGACGGCAGTATATAGTCAAATGTATTATTCATTTACGATGTTATACTATAGAGTAGCCGAATTTTATACGTTATAACTCTGGGTCGGTATTCTTGGGGTTATATTGCTGGGTAATATGTCTCATTCCATATAGTTTGGTGTACTGCCGTACTATTGTATCTCATAGTAAAACGATAAAAAATAAATAAAAAATTGTCATGTGGTCTTGACGATTTCTGATTCAGTGTTTAAGAATTGTCAAATGTGCGTGTGAGATTATTGTGAATGTTAAATGTAGTCCTGTATTATATTTTCAAGATATATCAAGTCGGAGACATTGTTTATTTGGTTGTTTATCTAACATGCTGTTGGGGGTGTGCAAGGAGTAGTAAGTGATATAAGGGACTCTCAAAGATGGCACCGGTCAGTAATGTCTGATAGTATTTAATAGGGTCTTGGTCAATGGTTAGAAAATGTTTGTTACTTCTGGGTGAACAAGTGGTGATCTTAGAGGATGTTCTTTGGTGGTTATCATGTATTATTGTTCAGTGTACATTTGGCAGTATAAAGTTGATTCAATATAAGAGAATTGTCTTTCTTTAGATATCTTCTGTATTCTCAGAGATGCTATCCTACCAATAAGTATTATTATTGGTAAATTATTATTATTATAGCCTTTAGGATAAGCATATTTTAGGTATGTATGAGATGTATTTGTTGATTTATTTATATTATATCTTATTATACTATGATATATTATTATATCATTAGCTATGATTAATTATTAATTATTATTATTATTATGGTATCTTATGATTTTTCAGAATCTAATATAAATTTATTTGGCGTTTTGTTATTAATTTATTATGTAATATAATATCATCAGTGGGTGTAATGTTTTCGGTTGCTTGTGACATTATTATGTTCAGTGTACTACTTGTGGAAGTATTATAGTTTATGTATGTTGCTCGTTTATATTGTTATTATGTTATGTTGTTATTAATTCAAGACTAGTGAAATGGTATAGAATATTTTATCTTCTCATATTCTCATAGTTTAATTGACACAATCTTGTGAATTAGTGTTAATATAAGTATCATGTTTTATATGGAGCAACTAGTAATTAGTTTAACAAACTTCGAAAAATTCTACACTTGCTCAGGCATACCTACGTTATGATTTTTAGCAATTCTGGGTTAAGCATCGGAGGTTCAACACATGATTTAGTTAGACTGTTTTATTAGCCTAGCGTACGTTAATTTGATAATGAAATATTGGGTTTATTATCAACACTTAACGCTTAATTTTAGATGTGAAAATCACTAGTGTGTATATAGTGTATAATAGTATTATTAATGCTTCGTGATATATAATGATTTGTAGGGGAAAAGGACGGTGACATTTATAATTTTCGTTACTTCAAAAATTTTTCGTCAATAAAATTTCCTGTAAAGCGTCTATCGGCTTTCCATCTATATTGTTTCTTATTTCATAATAGTGTGGGTATTTACATAATTATGTTTAAAACTACATTATTAGCCTTTCTACAGTATTATAAAGAATGCAGAACTTGGTAGCTCGCTTTGAAAATTTTTCTAGTTTTATAATAATTTAAAAAATTTTGATATTAAATATAAATAACTTATAAAAGGAATAGAAAAGTAAGAAAGATTTATATATAAAAAAAAATTTTTTGTAGATTAGTATAACTTACTTATTTCTATGATTTGTTATCAATGATGTATTTTATTATTATTATTTATTTATAGATGAAATTAAAATCTTTATTTTTTGATAAAAATATATCTATAAGTACCCTATTGTTATATATATATATATATATATATTAATGATTATTATAATTATTATTATATTATATTATTTTATATTATTATATTATAATGTTTATTATATATTATTATATATATTATTTATATATTTATTAATATTTAATATATATAATATATAATATTATTAATATATATATATATATATTTATTATATTATATTATTTTATATTTATTATATATATATATTAATTATAGATATTTAATATATATATATATTATTTATATTTATAATATTTATTATATATAATATTAATTATTATATATATTATATATATATATAATTATATTATATATATTAATATTATATTATTATTATATATATTATTATTAATTTATATTTATATATATATTATATTTAATATTCTCAAATTATTGCAAACATTACTAGGTACTGGTATTATATATATTCTATATCTATTATATATATTATATCTATATATATTATATATATATTATAATTAATATATATATTATATATATTATCTATATATTCATATATTCTTTGATATATTATATATATATCATTTATTATTATTATATATTGTATATTTATATATTTCTTATATTTTATTATATATATAAATATTTATATTTATATTTTATATATTATTTATCTTTTATATATATATTCTATCATATTAATATTTATTATATTATTAATTCATTTATATATTATATTATATTGTATATTATATATTTATATATATATTATATCAGTTCGGTCTTCCTTTATTATATCTAATGGTAAGATTTAAATACTATTATCTTGTATCACTTGTTGCGTGTGATACTAGGATTGGTGTTTACATAATTTTTTATGATTATTTTAATTTTTATTTTATTATAGTATTATATTATAGTAGTAAAATTCTGTGATCTATTTAAACCATTGATCATTTGGTTAATGCTTTCAGTATCTGGTTGTCGAGGCTGAAAATGGTACCTAAGGTATGCAGAACTTTGTCTGAAGTTAGGCTGGTATAATATTTGTTGGTTGCGTTGGTTGTGATTCGTTCCTTCATTGATCACGTCATCTTGGCGGGCCGTTATTTCCTGGTCACTAATCCGAAACATTTATAATAGTATATTAGATATGTTTATACTAACGTGTTTGTTTTGTTATTAATGTAGGCTTGTTTACATTTTCTTGTATATTTATATTAAAGAAACAAATGTATTTATAAGGTATAAACAAATATCAATCTTGTGTGAGGATATATTATATATATTTTCTACCTTTTATATTTAATATTATTATCATATTTATATTTATATTTTATTTATTATTATATTATATTATGTATATAATATATTATATATATATTTATTCATTAATTTTATTATTATATTTATTTTTATATATTAGTTATACTAATATTATCTATTTATATATATATATTTTATTTTATTTTTTTATTCCTACTATATGAGTATTTATTTTTCTCTAGGTTTTTTTCCTGGGTATAATTGGTAATGTATTAGTATGAAGTTATGGCTATTTGGATATTTCCGTACTATGGGTTTAGTTTGGCTATTTTTGTTTTATTTATATATTTACGCCCGCCGGGTCAAATCGTATTTTATAAGTTAGTTAGATTCATAGTTTATACTTGAGACGAGATTTTATTATTTAGTAATTAAATCTTTTTAATAAATTTTTATATATGTGGCTTTGTTAATATAATAATTTATGGTGTTGTTAATGAGTTTTAAATTTTTAAAGTTCGACGAATTTTTATATATGTGAAGAAAAATGAAACTTATTTATTCGTATTGATTTAAAATATTAATCAAATGCAAATCTGTATTTATTATTTTTATTATAAGAAATTTTTTTTATAACAAATAAAATCAGATATGCTTTGGAGGTTAAATTTCAAAAAGTTTATCTCATTTTTTTCTACTCCTTCTTCTCCTCTCTCCTCCTCCATCTATCGGGCAAAAATCATTTAATATTACTTATTTATATTTATATATCTATATATATAGTTATTTTATATATATATATACTATTTTACTATATATATTATATATTTATTATTATTATATTATATTTCTTAATTTTTTATTATTATTATATATATCTTTATATACTATTTTTATAAATTATATATTTATATATATTTATTTATATCTTTAGAATGGTTTGACATTTACTTGGGTTTAGTTGGATGATATATTATTTATATAATATATATATTAATCATATATATATATATTTATATATATATTCTCTTATATAATATATTATTTATATTCATATCCGGTAGTACTGAGAGTAGGATATCTATTTTATATAATACTATATATTATTTCTATATATTATTATATTATTTATTATATATTCTATATTATTGTTATATTATATATTTTAATATATAGAGAGTTAAGAGAGAGAGAGAGAGAAGAGAGAGATGAAGAGAGTTTTATTCAAATATTTTTTTTCTAATTATTATCGTTACGTTTTCGCCTGAACGAATAGTTTCGTTCTCTCTGTGGATTTCTCCTCCGTTTTTTTTTGTTCGGTAAGCAGCAATGGTTAATTATTTTTGACTGGCCTGTGCCTTATTATATTTTTTTATTGTATAAATAATGTTTAAAAAATGAATAAGAGAGTTTGTATTTTTCTTATAGTTAACTATAGTATATTATTTTATTATCTAACTTAAGAATAGAGTTATAGGAAGGAAAATTTTAAAAAATGTATATTTAGTTATATTTGTAGTTGATGTGTAGTTGTGCGTTATATTGTTATATAGTTGTATGGTTGATTGTGTTGTTGTGGTCTGTTAGAGTGTGTTGTTTGTTGTTAATATAGTTAATAGTTTATCTTTTTATTTATACTTCCTTTTTGACAAATTAGAAATATTAGGGAAAATATAGTAAGGAATTAAATTATTTATTTAGTTTTACTTTGTCAAAGAATTTAAATTATTTTTTTTTTTTTCTTTCAATCTAATTTGAGTGGGAGTTTTACCAGAATGATTAGCCTTAAAGAGAAACGCCTGAATAAGAATGTCTTTTTAAGCAGTTCTTTAGTTAATATTAAATATAATATATATTACTAAAATGAGACAAAAAAAATAGAGAGACCAACGAGCAGAGAGAGAGAGTGAGAAGAGAGATAGAGAGAGGAGAGGGAGAGAGGGAGAGAGGAGAGAGGAAGAGTGAAGATGATAGTACATAAGAGTAGATGAATAGAGATATAGAGAGAGAGAGATATTATATATTTAATTTTTATTTTTATTTTTTATATTTTTTTGTGATTTAAATGAATTAAACTTTTGCATTTATAACTTAATATTATATATATAGATATATTTATATATATATTATAAGATATGATTATAAGAATATTATTTGAATAGGAGGCGTGTGTTGAGTGAAATGTGTGAAGATGTCGAGGAAGTATTATGGTTCTTCTTCCTAATAGTGTTTAAAATTAGAATATTTATATAGATTCACTCTTGATAAAGGTGTTTAATAGCGGTTGAAAGATTGTGGTATGTGATTTTTATTTATTATAATATAATAATATCTTTAAAAGTAAAATTTAGTGGCTTTGATAAGCGTGGCAGAGATTGTGTGGTTTTTTACTCTTTCGTCTATCTATCATCTTAATTTAATAATTAATATTTGTGATAAGTAATTGATTACAAATCATATATAATAAAAGCATTAATTTACACTATTTATTTAAATTAATGGAATAATAATTTGATATAAATAATTTTGGTATTATTATTATAATAAACAGTGTATTAATAATAATAGATCTCATGGCTGCGACCAAATTTATAGTTTTGGTAGGAAGGCTGTTTGGTTTATATTAAGATGGATTTTGTTAAAGTGAGTATTCGAATCATTCTGGTGGTCTATAACTGACAATCAAGAATTTATTCATATTGTCGTACAACTAATCTAGGTCTTAGTTCTTTTTATTAGGATACAGACTTGGAAGTCTTTTCTAGATTTGTGGATTATTTTGATGAGCTTTCTGGAGATCCTCTATGTTTGAGCTTAGGTTCACGTCGATAGTGGTTGTAATTTTATAGTTTGCTTATGTCATTTTCTCAACATAAGTGTTTCCTTATATCTATTAAATCCTCATTATGACTGTTTCTATCTAGGAATATAGTGTTTTTAAAGTGTATTTTAAAGCTTTTATTTATAGCGTTTGGTGAATTTTTTATATAGAAATTATGTCATTAGCAAACTCCTAATTATTTATTCATATATATTATGTAAGATTAGCATAAGTTAGTATTAAAACAGTCCTGTTAGATTTTGTTTTTAATGTTGTTGATAGGCATTAATTGTAACTTATTATAGTGACACAATCCATGCAAATATAACCAGCGTTAGTTAAATGTTTCTTTATTACTTATAATGTTATTTTTTATGGTATTAATACTTTAAGTATCTAGTGTTATTATAAGACAAAACTTTGCTTATTCCCATACGATTTAATGTGCTGAAACCCTGTATCATAGCACTTAATAGGAGCTAGTTGTTTAGTGTAAGGTATGTTAGCATTAAACGAACTGTTTTTCTTGTCACCTTTGTTCTTTAATTTACACTCTTATTTTGCTTTTTCATAACTTTCTGGTCTTTTATATCAATTTCATGCTTGGAAGAGAAATATTTAAATCACTTATTTAGCATCTTTGGTTTTTACAACTTTGTGCTTTTTTTATTATTACACTTAGTTTGCTTTTTACATTTTGCTTTTACATCTTGCTTTTTAACCTTGCTTACACCTTGCTTTAAAACCTTGCCTTTACACTTTGCTTTTATATTATTATTGCTTTATTTATAATTATTTTTTTTATAATCATCATTATTGGCTTTCTATCATCTTTTGCTTTTATTCACTTTTGGTTATTTTGCCACTTTGCTTTTATACTTTATAACCTTTGCTTTATTTACTTATCCAGTATTTAGCTTATTATTACAACTGTGGGTCTTTTCACTTCTTGCGTCTTTACACTTTTGGCTTTAACAATCATTCTCTTGTTTCTTATCACATTTGTCTTATGATTAAATTTGCTTTTTAAATATACTTTGCTTATTTAACACCCGCTGCTTTTATAATCTTTGGCTTATTTATACAATTCCTTAAGATTTACATTTTTGATTTTGCAACTTCTGGTCCTATTTTACTTATACTTGTATGTTTACACTTACCTTTATCACAATTTTGTTTGTAACACTTTGCGTTTTTTACACTTTGCAATATTTACACTCTGTGCTTTTTTACTTAATATTGCTTTATCACTCTTTGCTTTTATACATCCTTGCTTTTACACTTTAGCTTTACTTTATTGCTTTACACTTGGTCTCTCTATTAGACTATTTGCTTATACCATTCTATGTTTTTAGACATTCTTATGTTATTATACACATTTGTATATTTACTTACTTGTTAGATTTTAACACATTGTTGTAACTACCGACAAAAATATATAAGCGCGTAAATTAATACGGTATAGGCCCTAAACAACTAGTAGGATATTATATAAGATATATATATGTATTATTATAGTATCCTGAAGAAGCACATTATCAGTAATATTATATAATGTTCATACAAGTTAGTAATAGTATAGCTTTATTATGTAAATCTATGTATATTTCTATCATATATCCTTATATAGTAAGTATTATTTATGGAAAAGAGATGTCCAAAAAGTATTACGTTAAAGGTTAGAGCGTTAAATTTATTTTTCTAACCTATAATAAATATTTTCTACTAAAATATTTATATAACATAATTTTTCATACCAGTAGGATAATTAGACAGGGTAATTATATATATTTTGATTTATAGATATTAATTCATATCTTTAATTTCATTATATATATCACAACTACTCATATATATATATATATATATATATATATATATATATAGTTCTATATATATTTTAAAAAAAATGATTAGTTTTTAATAATGTTAGACACAAAGTCTTTTTTCTAATATGATTATATATATATTGTAAATATATATATATATATATATACTATATATATTACTTATATAATATTATTATATACTATATCTATATTTATAATATACCGTAACTAATAATATACTATTACTGATAGTATTCAATATATATATATATATAGAATACTAGCACTACTATAGCCCTTGGTATAGGTTTTCAAAAAGATGTACTTATTTGATTGTACTGTACTTGATTGTACCCGGCTTACTATATATCACATTACTACGTACGGCTTGATTATGGATAGCTGGTGGATATTGATAGGTATTAGTGGTGGTATGGTGTATGGCTAACTATAGTTATAGATATAGTCGGTTGTAATGAGTCATATTTTAGGAAGTTAGTTATGGTGATATAGGTATATAGTACTAGGGGGCCGTGGCTATAGAGTGTCTATATATTAGTGTTTGAGGGTGCTAAGTAGTAGGCTATATACAATAGTCGCCTATATATAAGATAAATGCTGATGTGTATCATATGGATGATGGTACCGGCGGGTTATTAGGGGTGTGATTTAGTAAGTATTAGTTCAGGTTCCGTAGTGAGTTAGGTGATAAGTAAAGAGATTAATACTGCTATGTGGTAGCCGTCTTGAGTAGTTTGATTAGCTATGTAATAAGACTAGTGTCAGTATCACGGGGGGGTATGTGGGGATACGTATCAAGGTATTGTGCGGTGGTTAGCGGTGACTATATAGCTCTATAGGTTGTGGCAGTGTGAGTTACTCGTGCGGTATGGTATAGGTAACATGTATATTGAGTACTATAGTCTATAGATGCAATTATAAGTATTGATGCTAATTGTTAATTTTCTACTATTGTGCCGTTAGCATTAGTAAGGTAGGTACTTATACTTATATATATATATGATCATATAATACTATTAGACACTACTGTCTACTTATGTGTGTGACTTGCTAAATACTATATTTCCACAGTATGTTATGAGGTATCTATAGTTATATATTTATTATATAGTATAGACTATTTATTATACGTTGTGTTATATATTATATTCTCAATGTTAGTTGTATATTATATATATATATATACACAGGATATATATTATATATAATCTATATATATATATATCTAGGTATTTATATATATTTAATTTTACTCATGGTCTATTAGTATTAATTTTTGTATTGGATGTAGTGTGTTTATGTAGAGAATTTCGTTGTAGTTGGTGGAGAGGGCAGTAATGGTGTTAGAATGGTGGTAGAATGGGAGAACTGAGTGGATTGAGTTGCCTCTTTATATGCGCGATGGCTTAAGTTATGTTGTTGGTTCGAATTGCAAAGAGTTTTGAGAGATTGGTAGACGTATGATTGGCAGGTAGTGTTAAAGGAGGTTTGGCTTGAAACGTAAACGTGGATACAGAGTAAGGTTATGCGTTTGTGAGTGCGATTACTACCTCTTCCAGTGTTAGATTATAAGTTATGTTTGTATAGTGAAGCTTGCTGTGAAAGTGTCTGAGTTTAAATAATTTGGGTATAATGATTTGATGAGAAGGGAAACGGAACGTTAATTGCCTAGAGTTAATAGCTAGGAGTTGTGGTTAATTGGCAGGTTAATAGGTGGCTGGTGCATTTATTAATAATCGTTGGTTAGATAATTGCTTTAAAGGGACTTTGAGTTACTTGAAGTAGTTTTGCTAATCTAGGTTCAGTTCATTCTAATTATAGGGTTATGTTTGTTACCATGCTCATGTGCTTATTGCATTAATATGTTATGCCCTTTGAGATTACATGGTATGTGAATATAAGCTATTTAGATTTAGAAGTTCAATGTTAGGGTTCAAAGCATTGGACATCTTTAGTGAGGTAGTGCAAGTAGTTATTTGAGTTAATTCTTGAAATTCGTATAATTCTTATGATTACGAAATGTGTAAAATCTTTATTAGATTAGTAGTTGTTAATTGTGGTGTGAAGTTAAAGAGATGTATTAAATGAGTATGTATTATATTTTAGGGAAAGTATGGGTTACAGATTATAAAATGAATTTGGTTGTGAGTTATTTAGTTTATTGATATGGAAGAATTATAGTGGATTTGAATTTGATTGTGTAATTTTAAGAATGGAACCTAATAATGTTATGATTAATGAATATATAAGTGTGGTATACGTACCTTAGTGGAAGAATTTTTTTTCATATTAATGCATAGGTTGTTTAAGTGTTTTCTGTTAATAATTGTGAAAGGTAGATGCTTTGTGTGTAGGATAAATATCAGAAACTTAGGATTGGGAGAAATTCATAGAGTATATATAAAATATTGAAATAGTGATAAATAGAGTAATATGATGTTTATCAGTAATTTTTACAATTCGATATGTTATTGAAGGTTGTGTATTTAGAGGGAAATTGATGATGTATTGGGAGGGTATTGATAGGTAGCGAGGGAAAGTATAATAAATTGGTGTATAAAGAGAGTGAATAGGCGGGGGGATCTTTGTGAGGAGGGTATGGACGTTGTGGCCAATTTTAAAAATTGCCACAACTGAGTGCAAGGTGAGTGAATTTTCTTTCGTAGGCTCTATGAGACGATTAAAATAGGAGCTTATTTAGTTGTGAAGGAGGTCACATTTATCGTTGTTTCAGACAGTTGCCATAATTTTTATGGAGTGTATGTGTATTATTTCTGTTATGTTTGTTATGGTTTTATTATTAATCTCACATTATATATTATTATTTATTTATATTATTATTTTTATTATTTTAAGTGTTATTATTAGTGGGATGTCGTTATTGATTATTTATTATTATTCTTTAGGGGTCTATTATTTTCTGATCTTTATTATTGTAAACGTTTCGCCTTCAGTAAATTAAATTGCCTTTATACTAATTTTATTTTAGATATTCAATAAAGTTAAATTTAATTTATACAGTCTTTTTTTCTACATTAGCTGTTCGGCTCGTTGCCTAACTAAAGTTATATAAACCAAGTAAATGAATTTTTTTGGCATAAAATTTTATGATATAAGGAAGATAAAGAAAGTAAAGAAGATAATATTTTATTTAACCTTATTTTTATCTATATATTTAAATTTAGTAAATTTATTTGGATTGACATATAAAAGTTATCATTTCAGATTATATTTTTTGAAAGTCCTATTAAAGTTGTGATCTTATAATAATAGTTTATGAAACTTAATTAAAATAACTTTAGTATTAATATCATTTAATAACTAATCTTATTTTTTTTAAGAACTTGCTTTTATTGGTAATGATGTAATAAATTTATGTCCGATAAAGAGGATAAATTTTAAAAATTAGCAATTTGCTTTAAAATCAATTGACTTACTGTATATTAATTTCCTATTTTTATGCAGATTTCTCAATATTTGTAATAGCATCATGTGATTTATGTGATTATTCCATGAATGATTACTTCCTTCTTTGCATATATTTACTAACTATCTTGTATCTGAATGCCGTAGGTACTAAATATGAGCTTCGTGTCTGTGATATCGGGTTGTTTGTAATATATGATTCTTTAATATATGTTTTAGTCTTAGGTTGATATTATGTTATCTTACTGTTGAGTAGATGATATATTTTATTTTTCAATTTATTAGGGGTAAAATGATTAAAATTTATGATTAATGAAATATTTACAACAGTGTTAGATTTGCTTTCCGTTAGTGAAGGTTTTTAAAATTTACATTTACTAAACAAAAGTTATTCATTTCGTAATTCAATTGTTTTCTACTTTTTTATTATTAATATTTGGACTTCTTATAATTTTAGTATTTTAATTACGTATTTTTTGTCATCGTTTATTAAGATAAGATTAGGTTTTGGTTCAAGGGTTCACGCTGATAGGGATTGTTTTACCTGCTCATAAGATCTATTTTGGCGGTGAGATTTATTAAAGGGTTTACTTATTGATAGTCTTTCTTTTGGTATATTATGGAATAATTAATTTGATGTATATATATTACTATATTTAATATTTTTTTATAAACATTTTACATTTTACTTATTTTTATTTTTAAATAAGTAATAATTAAGAAATGTTTTTTTTATATTCTTTTACATCTTTAAATTCGTTTAGTAGGTGAAGTTTGTCTAATTTTCATAATTTTTTTAAATGTTTGATTTTAAATTTGATAAAGTGTGGTTAGGTATACAGATTATATATGTTATCGGATAATTTGTTTATTTTATTATATAATTAGGTTTGAATAGTGAAATCTGTTAAATGCGAAGTTAGGTATGGGATTCTATGAAAATCCGTCTTTTTTTTTCTGAGGTTATTATTATTAAATTTTAAAGGGGGTTTTCAGTGTGAGTATCCTCGTGAATTGATAGTTTTTAAATAGTGTGTGTGTAATATTTTAGGCAATAATTTAGAATATTTTATATCCGTTTCATTAATTCCTTTATATAATTTCATATTGTGTTTTCTATATAACTTGTGAATGTTAGTGATTACCGTTCTTTAGAATAATTCCGTCGAAGATAGCTGATCAAGTTAATGTATGCGAGTTTTAACATTGTTTTTTTCCCTATTGAATAATAATATAATAACAATAAATTGATAAAATAATATTTTCTCATAATTTAGAAAAAGCTATTTGATGCAATTTATTTGGCGATGATGTGTGTGAAGCTCAATTCAGCAACCTCAAGTGTTGCTTATAACCAGGACACACACCTCCTTCTAAGACACATTGGGGTAATGATGCATCTTGTTCGTTAATTAACCTGCGAGATAAAAAATCGGCTATCGCGTTATCTTTCCCGTATACGGACTGGAGAGTGAACTTCACCTTGCAACATCATGGCCCAACGCATCACTTTTGAATTCGTGAATTTTGCCTCTGCATATATACAAGCTGACGATGTCGGTTTTGTAGGATGAATTCTTACGCATAATATATAATTAATCAAATTTTTTTACGGCAAATTTATGGCAACTTCTTTTTCTCGATGGTAACTGTCACTTCTTTCAGTTTCGGTAGCTCCTTCCAGCATTGAAGCCACGGAATATTCTCTTCGTATCTTGTAGGAGACAAGAGCCTATAGCTTCTTGCGACGCGTCAGTTTGCTACAAAGGTTAAGTGGGAGGATAGCCATCAAAAGGCGTTCGAAATCTTGAAGATCATGCTTACAACTTCCCCTGTTTTACGGCTACCCGATGCGAGCAAAGGATTCATTATACAAACTGACGCGTCGCAAGAAGCTATAGGCTCTTGTCTCCTACAAGAGTACGAAGATGGAATATTCCCGGTGGCTTATGCTGGAAGGAGGCTATCCGAAACTGAAAGAAAGTGGAGTACAATCGAAAAAGAAGGTTTGGACATAATTTTTGCAGTAAAAACGTGAAGAAAATTAGTGATGCGATGAGACCTACCACTAAAAAAGAGGTAAGAACTTTTCTCGGCCT
>JABUQX010095365.1:37500-40000 GCA_015478945.1 Trachelipus rathkii
ATATTTATATATTATATATATATATTCTATATATATATATATATATATATATATATATATAATATATATAATATTTTTATATATAATATATATTTAATTATATTTATTATATATATATATATAATAATAGTATTTATATTATATATATATATATATATATATATATTATATTATTTAATATTATATTTTAAAATACTTATATATATATTATATATTATATATATATAATTATATTTATTATATATTATAATATATATATATTTATATATATATATATATTATATATTTATATATATATATATTAATATATAATATATATATATATATATATATATATATATATTAATATATTCTATATATATATTATTATACATTATATATATATTATATATTATATATATATATATATATATATATATATATATATATATATATATATATATATATATATATATATATATATATATATATATATATATATATATAATATTATATAAGGGTAAAAGCAAGGTGTAAAAGCAAAGTGTACAAGGAAAGTGTAAAAGCAAAGTGTAAAATCAATGTGTAAAAACAAGATGTTAAAACAAGGTGTAAAAGCAAAGTGTAAGAGCAAAGTGTAAAAGCAAAGTGTTAAAGCAAAGTGTAAAAGCAAGGGTGTAAAAGCAAGTTGTAAGCAAAGTGGTAAAGCAAAGTGCAAAAGAAAGTGTTAAACAAGGTAGTAAAAGTAATATTGTAAACGTATTGTAGTTGTATGGTTAAAGTGAAAATTAAGTGTAAAGGCAGGTTTTAAAGCAAGGTGTAAGAAGGTGATAAAATGCAAGTTTAAAAGCAAAGTGTATAAGCAAATTGTGATAAAGCATGGTGTAAAAGCAAAGTGTAAAAGCAAGTGTAAAAGCAGGGTGTAAAAGCAATAAAGCAGGTGTAAAAGCAAGGTGCAAAACCAAGTGTAAAAGCAAAGTGTAAAAGCAAAGTGTAAAATAATTTTATAAAAGCAAAGTGTAAAAGCAAAGTGTAAAGAAGTGTAAAAGCAAGGTGTAAAAGCAAGGTGTAAAAGCAAAGTGTAAAAGCAAGTGTAAAAGCAAAGTGTAAAACCAAAGTGTAAAAGTAAAGTGTAAAAGCAAATTGTAAAAGCAAAGTATGAAAGCAAGGTGTAAAAGCAAGGTGACAAACAGTTCGTTTTGCCCTCACTCCAGCTCCTTAAGGCTATGATACAGGCTTTGCAGCACATATGTGGAGCAAAGGTTTTGTATTGATCTCCTAGCTTTATTCCAAATATGCATTGTAAGAAACTTTACTAAGGCGTTATAGTGCAATTGTTTGGTCATAAAGTTTACTTTGCAACACATAAAAATATAACAGGATGTTTTTTACAATTTCTATTCATTTTTATGAAATATTAGGAGTTTTGCTAATGTATCTGCCTACAAAAAAATTCACAAAGGTAAATAAAGCTTTAGAAATACACTTTAAACACTGTTCCTAGATGAAAACAGTCATGGATTAAAGTAAGAACACTTAGTTGGAGAGTGAGCAAGCAACACACAACCACTCGTGCGGTAGCTAGAGACTGAGCTTCACCCCCCCCCCCCCCCCCCTGATCTATGCAATCTAGGGAGCTGCGGTCTGTATACTTAAACCTAGTCTGATTGAGCATATGAATGCTTGATTTGGATTTAGGAAACAAATTTCATTAACAACCACATAAAACCAGGAAAATTTTTTGGTCGCGCTGAGTTATTATTATTATTACTATTATTTTATATTATTTTATTATATTATTATTATTATTATTATTATTAATTATTATTATTATTATTATTATTTAATTATTATTATTATTATTTTATTATTATTATTATTATTAAGATGTGATGAGGAAAAATAAATTCTCCAAGTCACGCACTGATTTCTTTTAAAGATTTTTTTAATTAAAAAAGTCCAGGTCACGTCGATGGGGGGGGCTTTGACTTTATCAAAGGATGGAAGTTTCTATAATTATTTTAACTTTAGGAGTGGAACCAAACTTCCGACACTTATTAAAATTACATCATATATCTATATAATATATATATATATATATATATTATATATATAATTATATATATATTTTATATATATATATATATATATATATATATATATATATTAGTTAATATATATATATAGGGCGTATGACATAGGGTAGGTAGGGTAGGTAGCTACTACCCAATATTTTTGAGTCTTTCTGATAAAATAAATTAAATGGTAAATGAAAGTGAAAGTGAAAAAAAGAACTGATTTATAAAATAAATTTAAAGAAAACACTAAATAAAATATTACATAACTAATACTAAATTTCATTTTTAAATTTGTATTCTACTCTGTTCTTAAGAGTAAATTCTATGCTATGGCCGTACATAGATTTCATATTTCATATAATAATATATAAGGCAGGCCAGACATTATTACCTGGCTATACGAAGAAAAAATACCAGAATCCACGGGAACGAAACTTTTCGTT
>JABUQX010095366.1:0-2500 GCA_015478945.1 Trachelipus rathkii
CATTACTTCTTTGTTATAAATTGATGCAAAATATATAAACATACCTAAATATAATCAATTTTTTTTTGGTATTTACTATGATTTCAAATTAAAATTGAGGCCAAATTATAATTTCTCGAGTTTTTACATAATTTTAAGCGAACTTAGAAATCCTAATGTAACTCATGGCAGAAATGCTCTAAATGCTAAACATATTAAATGTATTATTTATTTAAGAAATTATCTTCAAGAAATCAAATTTTCCGAAGTCTCTTTTCAAATTATTTATTTTAATGATTAATATATTATTTAATATATATATATATATATATATATATATATATATAATATATATATATATATATCATATATATTATATATATATATAATATATATATATATTATATATATTATATACATACTATAATGTATTTGCAAATAAAAAGACAGACATTGTTTGTCCAACTTAGGCACGTAAAATATCGGTCTCGAGCACCTTCGCATGCTCGAATTATGAAATATAAACAAAACAAAGTAACCATTAGCTTTCGCCTAAGACAATCAAAGGCCTCTGTCCGATGGAATGACAAGAATATACAAAAATAAAAAAAGTTAAATGAAAAATATTGTTTAATTTAGTTGGCCGTCCCTCCTCTTCACATCCTTAAGGCATCCTGAATTTAGGAGTATAGAATTTTGAATAATGTCAAGGCTCACTTCGCCCGGTATTTTAATAAAATTATCAGTATTGTATATATATGACGATTCAATTATTTTCCTCTTCATAACTTGATTGATGTATTTCAATGGAGAAACGGAATTTATATTGATTTTATGGTCGTGCAGAGTTCGATGGACTGTTAAAGCTGAATTAGGAGAGTCTTTGATAAGATCATGTTTATGTTGTTTAACTCGTCTGGGTAGATCATTAGTCTCGCCGATGTAAACAGATGGACAGTCATAGCAGGGAATTTTATAAATGCATTGCGTTTGATAAGTATTAATTTTAGGGGGTTTAAAAACTTTTTTCAAGGGAATTGTATTACTTTTTATAAAGCGAATATTTTTGGGAAGATGTTCTTTTAATTGATGATTTAAATTATAAGGAATGGGAAGATAAGAAAAAGTGGTGTGAGGAATGGGAGGGTTACTATTATAGAATTTTTGTTTGGCTTTGCGAAATGCTGAATTAATGACATAAGGAGGATATTTTAGTTTGATGAAAGTAGAAAAAAGAAATTGAGTTTCTGTTGAGAGATTAGGAGGAGAGCAAACTCGAAGGGCTCTAAGATAGAGGGCAGTTAGTGTAGCTAATTTTGTGTTATATGTATGAGTCGAAAACCAATGTATATAAGAGGAGGAAGAAGTGGGTTTTCTGTAGACAGAAAAGGATAGATGTGGAGAGTTTTTCCATGAAATTAAAGTATCAAGAAAAGGTAGAGAAGAGTTAATAGGTAATTCATGTGTGAAGGAGATAGAGGGATGAATGTTATTGATATGTTGTAAAATGAAATTTATATTGATGTCATTTGGAAGTGCGCAGAACACGTCGTCCACATAACGAAGCCATGTGGCATTAGAAAGAGAAGGGTGATGAATAATGTAGTGGTGTTCAAAGAGTTCCATAAAAATATTGCTTAAAGTGGCAGATAAGGGAGAACCCATTGAGAGGCCATAAGTTTGTTTGTAAAAAGAATTGTTAAAAGTAAAGAAACTGTGATCAAGTGTGAGAGAAATAAGTTGCTTAAGAAGGGAGAAAGGATAATTTAAAGTGATGTTATGTTCTTGAATATAGTTTTCTAGTAAGTTTAGAGTAAATGGGACAGGTACGGAAGTGAAAAGGGAGGTGACGTCAAAGCTAAGAAATTGGTGTGTGGAAGGATTAAGTGTATGAATACGTTGTATGAAATCTTCTGTATTGATGAGATGGGAAGGTGAAATTTTGCCGATTAATGGTTTTAATTGAGAAGATAACCAGGAAGAAAGTTTATAAGTAGTGCAATTAGTATTGGAAATGATAGGGCGTAAGGGGTGATTAGGCTTGTGAATCTTTGGCAAGCCATAGAAGTGGGCAAGATCAGTCATGTACGCCTTATTTTTATTATAAATGTCGGGTATATTACTACTTGCGTTCAAGCAAATTTATATATTATATTATATTATATTATATATATATATAATTACTATATATAACAACTAAATATAAATATTTGGATATATAAAAAAATTATTTATATATATATAAATATATATATATATATATATATAATATATATATATATATATATATATATATATATATTATATATTTATATATATATATATATAATATATATATATATATATATATCACTAATCCAACTTATTCTTTTACTTGATATCAATTATTTTCTAAATATTTCTTTCAAAAAATTGATTTATTTAATTTAATTAATTAAGATGTATTCCTTTTATAATTAAATTATTAATTTATTGAAATTATTTAATTTTCATCCTAAGTTTAAGACTTCAAGTGTTTTGA
>JABUQX010095366.1:10000-22947 GCA_015478945.1 Trachelipus rathkii
AATAATAATAATAATAATAATAATAATAATAATAATAATAATAATGATAATAATAATAATAATAATACACACAGACAGACAGACAGACCTTTGGTCTGTCTGTCTGTCTGTCTGTCAGGTGGTCGGTCTGGCTAATGGCTGGCACACAATAATAATAGCATAATAATATGATATATGGCATCTTAATGTTAAAAGTATTGATGTACATAATAATAATAATAATAATAATAATAATAATAATAATAATAATAATAATAATAATAATAATAATAATAATAATAATAATAATAATAATAATAATAATAATAATAATAATAATAATAATAATAATAAACATACACTTTAATCCTTATTATTCTGCTCTTTTATTAATTAACATTTTGATTATGATAATGATATAAAATTTAGAAATTATTTATAAGATAAATCTTCTAATAATTTAGAAGCGAATGATATCAATAATATTAAAAGTATAAGGTGCGATATAATTACTAATAATTTACCCGTGCATAACAACAGTAGTAGGAAGGCTTTTCGGACACCGGCTTTTGTATTCTACGGTGCAATTTTGGCCTTGTAGCTTTTTGGCACCCCTTCGGAGAGGGGGTGCGCCAGACGGTTGCGAAGCAACCGTCGTACGTTCCCAATCACCGTAAGGAGTATCTATTAGTGTTCTATTAGTGTTCTATGAGTATTAGATGAGTGCTAGGTGAGTGACAGTTGAGTGCCACATAGTGCCAAGTGAAAGTGCCACAAAAAGTGTCAAGTGAGTGCCACATAGCGCCAACTGAGTGCCACTTTTTTCAAGCCTTTTCTAGCCTCCCCTGAGCCTAGAATAGCCCTAATATGGGTATCTGCACCTATGTTATAAGGTATGAGGATTCGATTAATGTATATTACAAGTGGCTAGGATGCTTCCTTGTATGAGTTAGCATTTTTTCTAGCACTTCTAGCATGACAGAATATATATCTAAAGAGTTACACATTTGAGCAGTGAACGCAATGAGCGTTTCGCAGGTGACCTCGAAACCGCCGCCGCGTCGTTCGCAGGCAATATTTCCGCGCGCTGCACCCGCGTGCGCCCGCAGGCGCAATATTCCCGCGTAACCGATAAATGCAGCGTGCACCCGCAGGCGCAATATTACAGTTCGAACGATAAATATGATATCAAAGAACTGATTCAAAGAATTTCTCGTGATACCAAGTGAGTCATTCATTTTTACTTCATACTTAAACATTTTTGCTGTAAACATTTACATTACATAATCCTAAGTTAGTAAACAGTAAAATCAATAACGCTGCTGTTCAGCAACAAAGGATTAGTAGGCTTTGTTTTACTGCTTTACTACTGCTTTACTGTTTTAACTCATATTTATTAACATTATGTTTTCTTTTATATTTTTTTTATTTTTGTTTTAATATTTTTTATTTATTTATTTATTTATATTTATTTTTTAATTTTGTTTTAAATTTAAATTTTATAAAGTTTTAAAAATTGTAATAAGAAAAACACACGCAGTGTGTCTATTATATAATTATTTTATTTACTGAAATTGTAATGAAATTTTAAAAACACTTTACAGACCTTTTAAAACAGTGAAACAGTACCGAATAACGCAGCCGGTAAGCATAGCAACAAGGGGGATTAGTGATTAGTTTTACTGCTTTACTGTTTTTACTCATGTTTTACTGCTTTATTATTCACTTAACGAGTATGGATGTAGAGAAATTTACGTTCCGAAGTCCGGCTACATGTCTTGTAGCTGGTAGCTGGACCTACAGGATGTGGTAAAACTTTTCTATTATCAAATATTTTAAAGGAAATGGAGATTTTTGAGCATATACCGGTAAAAATAATATGGTGTTTTAATGTTTATCAAGAAAAATTTAAGGAATATAAAGATGTTATTCAATTTCATGAAGGCAGATATTAGATCATTGGACAATATACATGGCCATAAAATTATTGTATTAGATGATTAATGCACAAGTTGAATTTGGAAATAGCAGAAGCGTTCACAGTTTATTCTCACCATCTAAATATCTCGGTGTTTTTCATAACACAGAATATTTTTCATCAAAGCAAGCATATGCGAAGTGTTTCTTTAAACACACAGTATTTACTGTTGTTTGGCTAGAGAAGAGACATGAGTCAAATTAATGTATTGAAACTCAAATGTTTCCCCTTCAAAGGAAAGAGTTCTTATAAAGAGGTTACTGATCCCCCCCCACGGTTATTTTCTGATGTGTGAACTTCACCCCAAAAACACGTACAGAGTGTTGCTTCGTACCAACATTCTTCCCTATGAGATAGAAACTGTATACATACCTGAATAATGAGTGCTCTAGTTGCAAAGTATTTACTTCTTATAAAAAAATTAAAAAGCTGAAACCATCTGAAAAACGTAAACTAATTAGTGAGGATGAGAAATTCACCCAATGTGTATGTGAAGTCTGTTTAAATCTTATAAAAGGAAATGTTCCTTTAAACAGACCTCAGAAGGTAAAGCTACGTCGCTATAGAAACATCATTAAAAAACTCTCCCTCAACATAAAAAATCTGAAAAATAAAAAGAAGTTAATACAGAGAGGAGGAGGCGTATTCCTACCATTACTCTCCTCCGTTATAGCTCCACTGATAACTAAGTGGATGTCCCCATGATGAAGAAGTTTGCTGTACTTCCATATAATGAGTATGAGAAAATGAAGTTTAATAATACAGCATCTGTACAGTATTCAGTTCCGCAGATTCATCGTTCACAACCTCTATATGACCAGTTATTACCGCGCACTGTGCAAAATCCGCAACCCCAATATATGCAGATATTACCACACAATGCATTGACATTACAACCTCTTTCACATCAACAACAACAGTTGCACCAACAGAATCCTTATATGGTGAACGACTCATTATCTTTTCAGCAGCCTCTACCTCATAGCTTATATGATCCTAAAATTGATCAGATAACCAATTACGAGAAAGAAGTGTACAGGATATTAAATTCAGACATTAACATCCATGAGAAACGCATCTTATACCAAGATGCCATACAAAAATTGATAGATCTTAAAGACTTGCATCTACATCCATCACTACGTAAACCGCTAACCGATGATGTAGATATACCTAATGAAGTAAAACTTGAAGTGAAAAATGAAGATAAATTTAAAAATATCCTAGAGGAGAGCTTACCTATTAGAGTGGTAAATCAGGAATAGCTTTATATAATATTTTAAAAGATCAATTATCTTTGAATGAAGCAGGGCAGATCGTAATTGATGATGAAATAGTTAAAGGTTCAAATATTGTTGATTTGATAGCTGATCTCTCCCGTAACTGGAAGAAGGGTCCTTTAAAAGGATGGAATGAGATCAAACAAGAACTTCAGACTATTAATTTTCCCAGAACTTTAATCTTAAATACACGACGCCTAGCAGACTTAGATAATATCCCCATGACACCTAGACCTGATTCAAGTCCCTCAGGCACTTCTACGCTTCAGATAAATTCCTAAACGTAAAGCACAGAGGCAGAATAAGAAAACAATCTTTATAATAAACCTAGTTGATTAAATCGTAAATATGTATTATCATATATATGCGTATATATATAAGTTGGTTAAGGTTATACAGCATATATAGCAGTTATATAGGTAGTATATATATATATATATATATGGGTGGTTATATTAGTTAAGGTTGGTTATTATTGGTTGGTTATATGTTATTATATATATATGGTTATATATATATATATATATTTAGTTGTAATGCCTGTGTATACCAAATATGTTATTTCAAACTTTTCTTTAGCCCTTTGACCTATATATGACTTTTTGCATAACTATAAGGATATATATATGTGTATATCTATATATATATATATATGCTATATATATTATAAAGAAGAGCAATATTGAGCAGTTATATATATATATATATATATATGTTTATATAGTTATTATATATTATATATATATATAAAAGAATAGCATATATATATTATTACTTTTGGTTATTACAGAGCATAAGGCAATATATATATATTAAGGGTTACAGCAAAGAAGAGTTGGGAGCTAGTTGTTATATATATATGGCTATGGAGCACGCATAGCATATATATATATAGCAGCAGTTGTTATATATATATATAAGTTGTTATTAGCAGTTATATATAACGCTTACACGTGTGTCAGTAGTCAACATGGAGGCAAAGGTGGTTGATAAGTATTACTTCAATCTGAGGGAACCAAATAGTTTTGGGGTTTCACTAGGGTTTGCCTCAAGGTTTCCTAATATTATAGAAAAGAGTTAAAAAATACTAGAGTGGCGAAGAGGCATTTCTTACATTACATAAACCTGTAAGAAAAAAAATTATTACGCGGAAAACCTTAGCCCCTTACCTCGATAGTGTATGCCAGATAGATTTAACTGAAATGATTAAATATACTTCTTATAATAAAGGATTTCAATACATACTTTTTACTATTGACGTATACTCTAGATACTTATGGTTAAAGCCAATAAAAGATAAAAGATCAGCTACAGTTGCCGCTGCAGTACTTGAAATTATAGAGGTTGAACGTAAGGTCCCTAAAACGATCTGGACAGATTCAGGAATGCAATTCAAGGGTCGAGGAGTTTCAGGAGCTGACTTGGGAGTATGGTATAAGCTATTACAATACATTTTTCGTAAACAAAGCGAAGCGGCTATAGTTGAAAGAGTCCAGCGTACTATTAAAGAACGCATGCATAGGTATTTTACTAAAATGAATACTTTTAAATATATTGATATACTGGACGATCTAGCTTATTCTTATAACAGATCTTACTATAGAACTATAAAGACAACACCTTTAGAAATGTCAAAAACTAGAGGCCATCGATCACATCTGTATGAAGAAGAAAACAAAATAAAAGATATATCAGGAATAAAGGTGAATGACTATGTAAGAGTATCTCGAACTGCAGAAAGGTTTAGAAAAGGATATGAAGCCAGATGGTCTACAGAAGTCTTTAAAGTGCACAATATCCGCCCATTCCGTCGTGATAGTTTAAAGTTATATTATCTGGAGGATTTAGATGGTGAAAAGATAAAAGGAGGGTTCTATAAACAGGAAATACAGAAAGTACGATTTAATCCTGAAACTCACGAATATAAAATAGAAAAAATATTAGGCTCAAAAGGTCGAGGCCGTAGTAAACAGTATTTGGTGAAATGGGTGGGATACCCTGTTAAGTTTAATACTTATATAAAAGCATGTGAAATTAAGAAGCATTAATCAGTTGGCATTATAATCATGGAGAGTGTAGATCACTTCTATTTAACTCTCCCGTCTTCGGCCCCTTTGGATTTACACCCTGATAATAAACTCTCGGATTTTACAACTGTGTTAATGAATCCTATACAACTTGAAAGAGAGGTATGCGAAGTAGGATTATGTGTATTAAATACGGACATAGGAAATTTACCTCACAATCTATTCTTGGATGGAGTGTACAGAAGTGTAGAATGCGTTGAAACTATATTACAAGTGAAAGATACGTGATCTGAAAAGGACTACAATTGGTACAAAGCTGAATGCGACTACATTTGGTACAAAAGAAAACTTCTTTGAAGAATTTGTTCTGAGGCGGGCATATTTTAAATCGGTACCTGCTATTTTTAGTTATTTAAACGATCTCTTTGATATGAGTATTATGTGTAAGGACTTGGTATACAAAACTGATATGCGTACCTATGAAGATAAAGTAATAATATCTTTAAGATCAAAAGTAAGTGTAAACCTGCGAGACCGTGATATTTTTCTCGAACGATCACCATGGCAACGTAAACATATCCGTAAACGGTATGTTGAGTTGATGATATACTCATGATATCCATACTATGTTGAAGAGGGTTATACTAGCTGTGGAGAATAACCCCATGACTCGACATGAACAAAACGATGAGGGAGACCGAGTACTGCATTATACATGTACCCCATCCGAGATGCTCAACCATCCAGGTATGGCTTATGTATATACAAATATAATTGATCATCAACATGTAGGTAATACTAAAGCTCCTTTATAAAGAGTAGTATATTTCCCCAAAGAGAGTAAAGTTATAACATTCCCTAATGTTCATTATCTGCCTCTGAATAGATCAAATTTTGAATGTACGACTGCATATAAAAGATGTAGAAGGAAATCCCTTCCCATTTACATACGGGGCATTGTTGTGCAAAGTTCATATTAGAAAGAAACAGATGCAGTAATTACAGCATAATGGATTATATATAAGAGGTGTAGTCAGTTATATTTTTTCATTCATTAACATACTCTCACAGTGTAAAGATAGTATAAGAAAGACACTCCTGTAATAATGGACGAAGAAAGGGTATTCAGAGGGTCAAAAATGCAGAGGGGGTATGGCCTGGGTGGATTTTTTGCCAAGCTATGGAAGTGCAAGGCCTCTACCACTGGTGAAATATATAGGTAAAAAGCTATAAGAACAGGTTTGCATACTATTCAAGATATAGGCAGGAGATGCAACCCTCGTGCATCATTAAAAGACGCGGCTGTCGATGTTTCGCATGATGTTAACAGATGCTAAGCGTAAATAAGACGTAAAAATGTCAGGTCAAGGTCGAGGGACCAAGAAGATTGTCATAAAGAAAAAGCCTAAGCGGAAAAAAACTCTAAAGAAAAAATGTATTGATGTATTTGCTATTTAATTACTAACTGTTAACTTTTATACGAGATGTATATAAGTAATGTTTTTCATGAAAATGTTCATTATACGACCAGAATGCACATACAAGATGCATTTCCTCCATTCTAGTCCTGATTGTTGTAAGAGTGAATTGAATTTCTCCATGAACCCTACACAGATAGCGTAAGCGAATCCAACTTTATCAGTATTAATCCTGTTCACTCAATTACAAATACAGATGTTCCTCTAGAGTTCACATTCCAGGCACTTCTGATCAATACCTGGACCCCTCCTAATGTGTTTTATATGTAAAAACGAAATTGACAAAACCTGATGGTACAGATCTTTCCTTCGGGTGATGACCATATAGTATATACAGAATCAAATTTCATGTTTTCACCCAGGTCGAAGTCTATCTTAACGGAACTCTCACTAGGTGCATCAGCGGCTAATTATCCTTATAGAAGCTATATAGAGCATTTATAAATTATTCAGACGACGCTAAACAATCTCATCTCCAATCATGTGGTTTTTATAGTTTCAGCAAAGATGAGGCTGCACATATAGATAAAAGCAGCTAAAGTCATAAACAATACTTATGAATTTTAAGGTCGATTAAATGGCGATATCTTCTCTCAAGAAAACTCTCTTTCTACCATCTGTAGATGCTAGAATCATTTAGTATCCCGATCAAATCCCAAAATTTCTTGCTCTAAAAACAAAAAGTAAGCTTCCACGCTAGCTGTATGTCCAGCAGTAAACTGTTGGAGGCTTATCTCTGTTAGAAAAAGTGAAATTATCACCACAGCGTCATTTGGAAATTGAAAAAGTCGCTTTTGAAAACTACAGCTAAATATCCTATTAAGAGAGTTGAAAACAAGATATTTAATTTCACTCAAGAATTATCGAGTATCAATATCCCTAACATTGTGAACGGAAATTTACCACAGAAAGATAATAGGGATTGTGGAACATGAAGCCTACCTCAGGGAATTATAAAAGTCACTCCCTATAAATTCACACACCTTTCGGGACTTAGCATCAGCTTCACACAGAATGGATTACCCCACGGACGTGATTATGAGCCGTTATACAACGGAGACCCATTCTCCTCTGTACTGGCCATTTACGACCAGCTAATAGCCAATGAGCTCGTATCATAATGAGAGCGGGGACAGGTTTAAATCTTGAAGAATACGCAAAGATAGTAATTTATACGCCTATGATCTTACTGCAGACCTTTCAGCTTGTAACGCCTATCATTTAAACATTTTGAGAAAGGGCACCTTAGGACTAAGTCTCTCTTTTGGATCAAGTCTACACCTACCCATCATCACCGTAGTGGTCTATCTTGAACATCCCTCAACTCATTGAAATTGACAGAGTACGCAACGTGCTTTTGAATTATTAAAGATAAATGAAGAGGAAATAAAATCGGTGTTTAAAAATGAGCATCGCTTTTTAGGAGTGTTCGCTATTAACGAAATAAACTCTGTAAAGTTGGAGAAGGACACCTGCTTCGTATTCAATACATCGCCTCGCCACATCACCTCAACAGGACATTGGATTTCCGTTTATTGAGCAAAAAACGATACTGTTCACATAATTGATTCTTTGAACTTAAAATTTATATTGAATAATCATTATATCATCTTATTTTTAAAATATAATAATGTAAGTTATGTAAAAACTATGTCTTACCCCATTCAGCCCTTATATTTTAATTTATGTGGAGTCTATTGTATTTATTTCATTAAATGCTTTTTAAATAATGTATGTTTTAATAAATTTGTAAATATATTTGATGCTAAAAATTTGTATGTCAATGATTTTATAGTTTCTAATTATGTAATAAATGCTTTAAAATGAAAAACACGATTTTACTACCCTTAAAACTCATATATATAAACATAATGTTTTTACTAAAAAATTTGTTACAATTTTAGTAAAAATAAAAATGATTATATAATAGACACACTGTGTGTGTGTATTTTTCTTACATTACAATTTTTAAAACTTTATAAAAAAGTATTAAAACAAAAATAAAAAATAAAAAACAAAAATAAAAAATATAAAAGAAAACATAATGTTAATAAATATATGAGTTAAAGCAGTAAAGCAGTAAAGCAGTAAAACAAAAGCCTACTAATCCCTGCGTTATTGATATACTGTTTTACTGCTTTAAGGGTATGTAAGTATGCACATAATGTTAATAAATATATGAGTTAAAGCAGGAAGCGGTAAAGCAGTAAAACAAAAGCCTACTAATCCCTTTGTTGCCAGGCAACAACAGAGTTATTGATTTACTGTTTTAATGTTTTAGTTTATGTAAAAAAAAATGTTTTTACCAAAAATGTTTAAGTATGAAGTAAAAATGAATGACTCATAAAGTATATTTAAAAAGAAATTTTTGAATAGTTTACATTGATATCATATTTATCGTTCGCACTAAAATATGCCAGTGGCGCTTCGCTGGCACGCGTGCGGGTAACGCGGGAATATTGCTGCGGGCATCGTGCGGGTGCGGTAATCAGGAATATTGTGCCTGCGGGCGCACGCGCGGCGGGGTCACGCGGACGCGGACTCAGAAACGTTTGCGTTCACTGCTCAAATGTGTAACTCTTAAGATATATATCATGCTAGAAGTGCTGCAAAAATGCTAACTCATACTAGGGAAGCTATCCTAGCAACTTTGTAATATACACCACCGAATCCCCATACCTATGAACATAGTGCATAACCATATTAGGGCTGGTTCTAGGCTCAGGGGAGGCTAGAAAAGGCTTGAAAAAAGTGGCACTCAGTTGTCACTATGTGGCACTCACTTGATACTATGTGGCACTCACTTGGCACTATGTGGCACTCACCTAGCACTCATCTAATACTCATAGAACACTAATAGAACACTAATAGATACTCCTTACGGTGATTGGGAACCATCAAAGTTGAAACGTAAAAGTTGAACCTATCAATAAATCTGACGTCATCAACGATGAACCATCAAAGATGAACAACCAATAAATCTGACGTCATCAAAGTTGAGTTATCAATAATACGGAGTCATCAAAGTTGAGCCATCAAAGTTGAACCAACAAAGTTGAGCCAACAAAGATGAGGCATCAAAGATGAGTCATCAAAGCTAAGGCATCAAAGTTGAGGCATCAAAGCTGAGGCATCAAAGCTGAGGCATCAAAATTTCGAGTGTGTGTGTGTAAGTGTATCTGTGTGTGAGTGTAAGTGTCTATGGGGAGTGTACGTGTCTATGGGTGAGTGTAAGTGTAAGTGTCTATGGATAGGTGGGTAGGTGTAGGTGTGTGTATCTTGGTGTGTGTGAGTCTCAAGTGGGTGGGTGTATGTGGAGGCGTCAAAATATCAAGTATGTGTTGGGGCAGGTGTAGCTAGTGAAGGTGGTGGCTGTGGTGCAGAATAGGTGTAGCCAGTGTAGACGTAGGCCATGTGCAGGATAATAGGTGCAGGCCAGGTGTAGGTGTAGGCCAGCAGGCTAGGTGGTGCAGCTAGGTGTAGGTATAGGCTAGGTGAAGGCTAGGTGCAGGCTAGGCGTAGGCTAGGTGTAGGTGTAGGCTAGGTATAGGATAGGTGTAGGGTGTGTGTGTGTGTTGGGGTAGGTGTAGGCTAGGTGTAGGCGTTGGCTAGGTGCAGGATAGGTGTAGGCTAGGTGTAGACGTAGGCTAGGTGTAGGTGTAGGCAAGGTGCAGGCTAGGTGTAGGTGTAGGCTAGGTGTAGGTGTAGGCTAGGTGAAGGCTAGGTGCAGCCTAGGCGTAGGCAAGGTGTAGGTGTAGGCTAGGTATAGGCTAGGAGTAGGGTGTGTGTGTGTGTAGGGGTAGGTATGAGTTTGGATGGAAATAAGTTAGGACATGTCCATACAGGACAGGTACCTACATGACCTCATGCTAGGATAGTTACCTACCCAAGGCAGGGCGGCAGGTAACTGCATGAGTTCAAGTTAATCCCTACTAATCCCTCACTGACCTTTAAAGGCATGATACGGTATCGCGTCGAAATAGGCGTCAAAACATCAAAAGAGGGGACAACGCCCCTAAAGAGAGGTCAAAGGGGGGCTAAAACTAGGGGGAGGCACGTACGACAGTTGCTTCGCAACCGTCTGGCTCACCCCTTCTCCGAAGGGGTGCCAAAAAGCTACAAGGCCAAAATTGCACCGTAGAATACAAAAGCCGGGGTCCGGAAAGCCCTTCCTACTACTAACAACTTTCATTTGTACTTAACTTATGTATCTCTAATCTAAAATTTCTCTCTTTTGAAAGGTGATATGGACTTCTTTACTCTTTTAACAAAAAATAAAATTGATGACAGAAGAAAACCCAAAAATATTACATCAGTATTTGCAGCATTGTTTGATGATCTGTCAAAGGTTAAACAAATTCCTGTCGAATGTGTAGGCAATGCAACGTAAGTTTGGCACATTTATTATTATTATTATTATTATTATTATTATTATTATTATTATTATTATTATTATTATTATTATTATTATTATTATTATTATTAATATTGTCATTATTATTATTATTATTATTATTATTATTATTATTATTATTATTATTATTATTATTATTATTATTATTATTATTATTATTATAATAATAATTATTGTCATTATTACTTTATTATTATTATTATTATTATTATTATTATTATTATTATTATTATTATTATTATTATTATTATTATTATTATTATTATTATTATTATTATTATTATTATTATTATTATTATTATTATTATTATTATTATTATTATTATTATTATTTTACTATTTATAAAAGTAACTCAATATCTGGTGTGGTGTGTGTGTGTGTATGTGAAGTGAATGAATTTGCAGCAAGGTAATTTAAATAGCCGCAATTACTACTCAGACTTAAGAATTTTAACATAGATTTTTGATTGTTTTGGTATTATAAATGCCTCTTCAAAATGAGAATAATCAATTAATAATATTAATAATCTTCAGCCAGAGTAATACAAAAAACAAGAATCTTCATCAAATAGTATAAAAATAGTCCTCAAAGGTGTTCGATTTATTTTCCTCTTGATGAAAAAGAAAGCCACAGCCATTTTAAAAATAAAGAAATGGAATAGTTAAAGGTTATATGACTCTTTAAACAGTCTCTGTTGGCATCAACTTCTGCATATTTACTTTTAAATATTATTATAACCTAACCTTGCCTAACCTTTTGAACTTTATGTAGAATTAAACATTTGCCATTTACTCCAAATATGTGTAAATTTAGCACTTCTCAATTAAACTGGAAAGAGCAAAATAAAATCTTGTATTTGATGTTTCAAAACAAATAAATAAATAAATATATAAATAAATAAACAAATAAATAAATAAATAAAAATAAATAGCGGTAACATTTTTAAATCAATCTGAAACATGTCTTGCCATTTGTTTAATCAACTTTACAATCATGAGAAAATATACGAAAAGCACACAAAAGTAAAAAAAAAAAAATTAGAAAAAAATAAAAAGAATCATATAAATAAAAATATAAATTAAATAATGTTGAAGCTTTTTTATATATATATATATATAAGAAAATATATATATATATATATATATATATGTTGTTATTATATATATGTGAGAAAGGTGAGAAATATATATATATATATATATATATGATATATATATATATATATATATATATATATAAATGTAACACGATGTACATGATATATATAAATTTGCTTTCATAAGTCATTCTTCCCCTGTATATGTATATGTTAACAATCCTCCCATCTTATAGCATGTAAATCGCGCCGCCCACTCAAATCAATATATATATATATATATATATATATATATATATATATATATATATATATATATATATATATATATATATTTAATGGTTAATATATATATATATATATATATATATATATATATTATATATAACAGATTTTCTTTATTTAAAGTTAGTATGTAAATTGCCGGAAGAAGTAAGAATCTATTTAATCTCTGAAAGCTTAACTTTAAGATAGAAACATGCCTGATTCTATAGACAATTTAACTTGTTTATTATTATTATTATTATTATTATACATTATTATTATTATTGTATGTATGACACAATTGGTATTCTTATTATTATTATTATTATTATTATTATTATTATTTATGGTTATTATTATTATTATTATTATTATTATTGTTATTTTTTTATTATTATTATTATTTATTATTATTATTATTATTTTTTGA
>JABUQX010095367.1:2500-5000 GCA_015478945.1 Trachelipus rathkii
TTACTGCCAATGTTATGCAGATTTTGGAAGTGTTCCCTCCACACTCCTCTCACATCCATTTCATCAGTTACGAAAGTACCATCCCTATTCATTATTCTAAGCAGATTCCCATTCTTAACCTTTCGCGCTTCCTTCCAGAAGAGCTTCCTATTCCCTTGTAAGTCCCCGTTCATCCACCTTCCAAACTGTTCATTTACCTTTTTTTTTCTCCTACGTATGCATCTTTTAGTATTCTTTTTTCATCCTTATATAATTCCAAACATCTTTCTTTTGAAACCTCTTCATTGGCTTTTAATACATTCAACCACTCTTCTTTTTTACTTTTAACCGCTTGCATCACCTCTTCATTCCACCACTCACTGTTAACATTCTTACTTCCTACTTTAGCACATCCACATACTTCTTTTGTACTACTAACAACCGATTCCTTCATTTGCTTCCAGATTTATTCAGTTTCAACTTGTTCACATTCAACTCATTTACTTGCAAGCGCTCTTAAATACTTTTCCTTATTACCTTGTTCCCTTAACTTCTCACTCTTAAATCTACCCACTTCCTTCCTTATCATCTTCCTCTCCATCCAAGCCCCTACTAACTTAATTTTACATAAAGCAACATAATGCTCCGATAATCCCATTCCGAACCCCTTACTGATTTAACATCCAACACATACTTCAACATCTCCTTCTTCACCAACACAAAATCAATCATACTTTTCACTTCGATACCATCTCTACCTACACCAACTCTAGTATACTTATGAATAATCTTGTGTTTAAAAAGTATTACTTACACACATACCTCTCTCCTCACAGAAATCAATCACCTTCCTACCATTCTTATTTTCTCCCGTACACCCAAAAGCCACCTGTTATACCATCCCTTTTTTGATCACCTATCCAACCATTTAGGTCACCCAACACACTCAATCTGAAGCTCCTACTCACCAATCAATCATCTTCCAACCATTCTCATTTTCTCCCGACACCCCAAAGCCACCTGTTATACCATCCCTTTTGATCACCTATCCAACCATTTAGGTCATCCAACACAATCAATCTGAAGCTCCTACTCACCCCATCCAAAATATCATTCAGATTATCCTAGAAAATCGCACTCTCTTCAACATTACCCTCAGATGGACCATATGTCACAACCACACATACCTTGACCTTTTCAAACTTAAATTTAACCATTAGAATTCTAGTACTCACACACAAAGTCTACCATAGCTCTGTACCACAAGTCACTCATCAGAATTGCAACTCCTTCTCTCCCCCTCTCATTCCTTTCCACACCAACACAAACACATTTCACACCACACCACTCATTTTCACCGTTTCCTTTCATCTTTTTTTCAGTCACAGCGAGCAAATCAAATTTGCCCTTTCTAAATACATCCATCACCTATCTCCTTTTCTCCTCAACATCTATTCCTCTGACATTCAACTTCATACATTTTCGTCGAAAGATAGAAGGCCGCCCGCTTACGGCGATCACTACTTTCTCCGAGGCATGCATTGGCATTTCTGGCAAAAGATAAGTGGTAGTGGGCATCCAACCCAACTTCCACCGTCCCCTTAGTCGCCTTTTAAGACACGCAGGACATATGATGTGGGAAATTCTTTCTTCCCCAGATATAGGAATATAATTAAGGGATAGGAATGTCTGTAAGATGTTGTCTAGAAGATTGGTGTGAATATAAGTATGTATATATATATATATATATATATATATATATATATATATATATATATATATATATATATATATATATATATATATATATATATATATATATATATATATATATATATATATATATATATATATATATATATATATATATATATATATATATATATACTAAAATCTACAGTGTATAGTGTGCTTTACTTTTTTTAATGAGGTCACCTACACATATACCTTTTATTTTATTGGTTTCCAAATCTCCCCATTTTTGCCGGTTTTACCATAAAAAACTGCCCGTGTGGGTAGGTGGCAGCAGTGGCGTAACTAAGGTCAGTTGCGCCCCCCCCGCGACTTATTTTGTGCGCCCCCTTTAGTCATGGACGGGGTGGATAGAGTTTTTGGAACTTGAATGACAAAAAAAGTTTTCTTGTTCATATCAAAGAAAAATCACATTAGCATTACAAAAGAACCAGAGTGTATTACAATGAAAAAAAGGTTTATATATATAAAAGAGATGCGCATTTTTAAAACACTTTTACATTACTGTTATTGGTAAAGTAAAGCAAAAACTTACTAATAAACAATACAACATTTGTCATTACTTTTTAACTTTGACATTAATAGTCTTCTAAATGCTCATTAATCCCCTTCATCTCTTTGCATCACAAAATGTTCGCACTAATTTCTCCAAGTCCAGTGCGCGAGCCCGATCATATTCTATGCTAAGTATACAGCCAATTCACTTAACCTTGAACGTTGGACCTGCAGTCCAATGTACTTCCCACTCATAACAGCAGCACCATCATAG
>JABUQX010095367.1:15000-20000 GCA_015478945.1 Trachelipus rathkii
ACCTGCAAGGCTTCTTCCCTAAGCTGTCTGAGGCAAAGGTCAAAGCCGGTGTCTTCGTCGGACCACAAATAAAAAAGATCATAGAGTGCAAGGAATTTCCTAAGATGCTGATTGTATATAGCAGCTTGAACAGCTTTGTTGGGTGGTGGTTCGTAGCTTCCTTTGGGAATAAGGAGAGATACTTGTAGCTTGTTGAGATCTTGGTCAGGAACTACGGCAAAAGACTCTAGAATGTCCCTCAAAGTCCATATCCTTGATGCTCATCTTGCTAAATTTAAGGAGAACATGGGGGCGTACTCAGAGGAGCATGGCGAGCGATTTCACCAGGATATTCTGGACTTTGAACGCCGCTACCAAGGATCATATAACGAAAACATGATTGGAGACTATATTTGGGGGTTGATTCGTGAAAGCAACTTACCGTATAAGCGTAAATCCAGAAAAACTTCTCACTTCTAAATATTTTGAGGTCTCTGTTGTATAAACTAAGAATAAATAAATGCTACTTTTGAGTTATATGTCGTTTTTTTTCTACTTTATGTAACTAATATATATATAATATATATATAGGCATATATATATACATAAATATATATATATTATATATATATACATATATTATTATTATTATTATTATTATTATTATATATTCTTATTATTATTATTATATATTATATATATATATATGCATATATATATATATATACTCAAACATGGAATCTGTGTGTAAATCAAAATTTATCATTAAATCCCTTAAACATATATATAGATTTATTTCAATATATTATATATATATATATATATTATATATATTATATATTATATATATATATATATATACATATATATATATATATATTATTTAGATATATATAGATAAAAGATATAGGTATATCTATTATATTATATATATATATATATATATATATATATATATATATATATATATATATATATATATATATATATATATATATATATCGGAATTGGTAAATTTGTGAAATATCATTATCCTGGTCACAAAATCAAAGTTTGGAGGAAATATTAGCCATTTTTCATACCTTCAGTAAGAAATAAAGTACATTTCGCATGAGAAAGAAAATGTTTTTTAGTTTTTAAACGTGAAAGAATTTAAGGTAGGGTAAAAAATAATGTTTTAAAAAAACTGTCCCTTTGATTTTTTTCTTCATATATTACCTGTATACTTAACAAAACTTATACTGAACTAGGAGGAACCAAGCCAAAATTAATTAAATGGGTCACGTGCTTGTGCAAATCTATAATTCAACTATGGTGGACTTATTTGCATGCAGTAACCATACCTAAACCTAGATGGCTCATTTTTGCCAAATCCTTTTTCTCTTGTTTTAGGTTTTTAGTATAAGATTTTGCATTTCATGAAAATGATAAAGTGAGCTGTCCTCTAGGTAACTAAAAATGATGCTTAAAAAGATAATGATTTTATTAAATTTTTTAATTAAAATTTTTGATCCTGTTTATCAAACATTGAAATTTATTTAGAATTATTACATTTAAACAATATATGAAAAAAACATAACGGATCCATTTATAATCATTAAGGATATATATATATATATATATATACATATATATATATATATATATATAGTTATATATATATATATTATATATATAGTTATATATATATATATATATATATATATATATATATATATATATATATATATATTTTTGTAGATGTAAAATTTTTTTATATAAACAAATTTTATATACACATATATACATATATATATATATATATATATATATATATATATATATATATATATATATATATATTACATGGATATATATATATATATATATATATATATATATATATTTCAGGGAGGAAATTTTTTTACAATCAAACGATCATAGAAAATGTGTGACGTATATATATATATATATATATATATATATATATATATATATATATATATATATATATATATATATATATATATATATATATATATATATATATATATATATATATATATATAAATCGATCTCACTTGAATGTAAAAATTTGCTTCCCTAAATATAAAGTGATATATATATATATATATATATATATATATATATGGACATTTATAAGATGTTGACTCCATTTATACGGGGGAAATTTTCGATAAGAAAAACAACGAATTTCGGGCCTTTTCTTTATTACTGCAATTTCTATTATTTATTAGCGTTATTTGCATTTTTAGTTTTTAAGAAATTAACAAAGATTTTTTTTTATTATTATTATTATTATTATTATTATTATTATTATTATTATTATTATTATTATTATTATTATTATTATTATTATTAATAATAATATTATTATTATTTAATAGGAATTTAATTTTTTTTCTAAGTTCTTTCATTTTTATTATTTGATTTTCGATTATTATTATAATTTATGGGTAATTTATGGCAAGCTCGCGGGTCCGGGAGCTTGCGGGCGGGGCACCCCGCTCTGCGGGGGACGGGGGGGATGATATAGAGGGGGGGGGCCGAAGGCCCCACCCCGGATCAAAACATAAAATATATAAAAATATCAAATATCAATTTATTATTGTCAAGGTGTTTCTACAAACTTTACGTATACATTCATCAAATTTAAACTGAAATAAATAGCCTAAGCACGGCCAAAGCTACTCATTTTTATAAGACTATAGGTGTGAAGCACAAAAAAATATATGTCAATTTCTTTTTAATTTTTCTTAATATTAATTAAATTACATTTGAAAATCCAGTATTTACTAATGTATTTAACCTCAAATCATTGAAATTAAGTTACATTTTTTATTGATTTTCGTTCCTGGAGTCATCTTATAAATAGCCATATATATATATATATATATATATATATATATATATATATATATATATATATATATATATATATATATATATATATATATATAAAAGTATATATATATATATCTTTATATGTATATACATTGGGGGTTCTGATGTGTTGCACATCTATTAATAGAATATAAAAATTTGACGCTCCATATATATATAATAGTTATATATATATATATATATATATATATAAATATTTATACATTGAATATACATATAAATATATATATATATATATATATATATATATATATATATATATATATATATATATATATATATATATATATTTATATATATAGGTGTGTGTGTGTGTGTGTGTGTGTGTGTGTGTGTGTGTGTGAGTGGGTTTGTGCGTGTGTATGTGTGTGTGAGCAATTCTTCTAGATTTTTATAATTATTGTATCAAATTTAAAAAAAAATTGATTTTTTTTTTTTAACTGAGAGAAAGGTAAGTCTTTTATTGCCCTCTTGAAAATGATTTACAGGGGTGGCAAACGATATATCTCAAGTGGAACAGTTTTCATTGTGCCTCAGATATATTACAATAACCAGGCCTTTCGCTATAACAGGACTTTCTTTTATTTATCCCTGTTTATTACGCCAATGGACAAGGCTTAGCGAGAGTGCTACAGGAAAAGCTCATGGAACTCGGGTAGATTTAGCCATTCTGAGAAGCCAGGGCTCTGATGGAGCCTCGTCCTTGAGAGGTGAATTCAGGGGTGTCCTAGCTATTTTAAAGAAATACTTCTTCAAAGCAATGTACTCTCACTGTGTAAGCCATTGCTTAAATTTGTGCATCTCTGATACATTTAAAGTTCAAGCTGTATGAAATACGATGGGTGTAATATCAGAGACGTGCACATTTTTCGAGCCTGTGTAAAGCGTACCTCCGTTTTAGAGCAAAATTATTAAAGAATTGAAACAAGATTGTGAGAATACGAAAATCAAAATACTCCTTGAAATAAAATGGTGCGATTGGTATGAAGCTGTGCTACTTTTGAAGGAAATTCTTTCACCAATAGCAGCAACTCTGGAACATGTCAGTCAATTGTTAGGTGAACATTCAAAAAGTACGTTATAAATTTTAAATAGCATACTAACGCCATCATTCATTCTAGCTCTGATTGTAACTTCAAAATTGTTGAGATTGATCTACAATCTTTTAAAATACCTTCAAACTAAAAGCATCGATCAATATAGTGCAATTGAACAAGTAAATATTACAAGGAAAACTATTAATCCTTTAAGAAAAAATGCTGATTTCGAGTTTCACGAAATGTTCGAATCTTCGCTGGAACTGGCAGATCACATAAATATCGAAGCAACAGTACCAAGAACAACTAGTTGGTTTCCAGAGGCATCGACCCAATCCATCTACTGCAGACCCAGAGACCTACTATCGACTAACAGTTTTTATACCATGCTTAGGCGGTATGATTTCCTCCCTTGATAAATGGTTTTTAACTCTCGAAGACATCGTGTCATCTCTTCAGAACATTTTTCCAGCCAACTGTGACGTTTCATTTGAGAAAGTTCAATCAGCATTCGAATTTTTCAGAGACCACTTGATTGGTTGTTATGATGAAGTTTTCGTGGGAGAGGGGAAATTATGGAAACAAAAGTGGAAAGGATCTCAAGGAAAACATATAAGTGCCCTCTACGGATTAGATAATGCCCCGAAAACTTGTTCTAAAATATAAACATACTGTTGAAAATACTTGCTGTACTTCCTGTTTCTACAGCTTTAATTGAACGAAGCTTTTCTTAACTGAAATTAGATCAAACGTATTTGAAGAACACAACAATGAAAATAGTATGAATTGATTTGCTTTACTTTTTATTCATAGAGACCTGGCTTTAGAAATCACCAACGATCAAGGCATCGACCACTTTGCTGGATCTGTGAATACATGATTTTTGCAGCTTTTTTTTTATATATATATATATATATATATAAATTCTAGTTAAAAATTAATACACTTTTATTGATAATTATTGTATTCCTACATTCCTACAACAACTTTGGAATATGCAACCTATATACGATTTTCTCTACCTCTCTCTCTCTCTCTCTCTCTCTCTTTCTATATATATATATATATATATATATATGT
>JABUQX010095367.1:32500-35000 GCA_015478945.1 Trachelipus rathkii
ATTTCGAAAGCCTCCTTCGATAGAGTCTGGCACAAAGCCTCTGATTTCTTAACCTTACTCTTTCGGTATCTACCCTTCTCTTTGATTTCCTTTCCGGTCGTTCTATAGAAGCTGTTGTTGATGGCCACCGTGTATCCCTTAAAACTATAAATCGTGGTGTTCCTCAAGGTTATGTTCTATGTCCAACTCTTTTTCAACTTTTTATTAATGACTCTCTCTCTAGCACTTCATCACCTATCCACTCCTATGATGACGACTCCACCCTTCTTTACTTCCTTCATTTTGATAGACGTCCCTCCCAACAATAATTAGCTCATGCTAGAGGGGCAGCCTTGGAGAAACTTCTGACCTTTCACCAATTTCAAATTGGAACATTGAGAAGAAGGTCGTTTTCAATGAATCAAGAACTTAGTTCCTCCATTCTTCTACCCGACAAAATCTTCCACACAACTGTAACTTTTTCTTCGAAAACAAGCAACTCAAATCATCATCTATCCTTAATATTCTTGAAGATTCTTTTTCTCGTGACCTTAATTGGAAGATTCTCCGAATCACATAAACACCATAAAGCACTACTTTTGCAATTACAGACAGCACCTTCTTTAATATATACCTGTGGGGGGAGGGATAAAAAATTCCCACAGCGTTTGCTCTGCGTATCGTACGAGGCTACTAAAGGGACAGTGGTAGTTGGGTTGGCAGCCAACTACCACTTATATTTTTGCTGGAAATTCCAATGAATGTCTCGGACCTGGTCGTGACAGCTGTAAGGGACCTTGTATCTTTCGATGAAATTGTATGAATCGTCTGGGTTCATGGCAAAGGAAAGACTAGAGAGGTTATGAATGTATTTAGAAAGGGCGAATTTGATTTGCTTGCTGTGACAGAAAAAAAAGATGGAAGGTAGTAATGAAGAAGAGTGATGTGGGGTGATATATGTGTATACTGGAGTGGAGAGGAATGAAAGGGGCAGATAAGGAGTTGCGATTCTTATGAGTAATTTATGATATAGAGCTATGGTGGATTTTGTTTGTGTAAGTACTAGAATACTGATAGTTAAATTTAAGTTTGAGAAGGTCAAGGTATATGTGACTGTAACATATAGTCCATCTAAGGGTGATATTGAGTAGAGTGGAACTTTCTGTAATATTCTGAATTGATGTTTTTATACGGGGTGAGAAGAGCTTCGGATTGATTGTGTTGGGTGACTTGAATGGTTGGAAGGATGATCGAAAAGGGATGGTATAACATGTGACTTTGGTTGTAGGAGAAAATGAGAATGGTAAGAAGGTGATTGATTTCTAGAAGCAGAGAAGTATGTGTGCAAGAAATACATTCTTTAAGCACAAGATTATTCATACGTATAGGAGAGTTGGTGTAGGTACAGATGGTATCGAAGTGAAAAGTATGATTAATTTTGTGCTGGTGAAGAAGGAGATGTTGAAGCATGTGATGAAAATAAAATCAATGAGAGGGTTGGGGATGGGAATATCAGATCATAATGTTGTTTTATGTAAGATTAAAGTTAGTGGAGGCATGGAAGGAGAGAAAATAGACAAGTAAGGTAGTTAGGAGAATTAAGAGTGAGAAGTTACGAGAACAAGGTTATAAAAAAAGTATTTGAGAGTACTTGCAAATAAATCAGTTGAATGTAAACAAGATAAAACTGAACAAATCTTGACGCAAATGAAGGAAGATTTTGTTAGTAGAGCAAGAGAAGTATGTGGATGTGCTAAAGTATGAAGTAATAATGTTAATAGTGAATGGTGGAATGAAGAGGTAATGCAATCGGTTAAAAGTGAGAATGGGAGGTGCTGGAATGTACTAAAAGTCATTGATAAGGTTTCAAAAGAAAGGTGTAGGGAAATACATAAGGGGGGGGGAAAGGGAGACAAAGTTAAATACGTAGGTAGAAAAATGAGGTAAATGAACAGTTTGGATGGAGGATGAATGGGAACTTACAAGGGAATAGGAAACTCTTTTGAAGGGAAGTGCCAAAGGTTAAGAATGAGAATAAGGGGGGATCTTCATAGAATAATTAATAGGAATGGTACTCTCGTGACTTAAGAGAAGGATGTGTGGAGAGTGCGGCGTGAACACTTCGGAAATATTTGAAGTGTGTGGGTTTGATGGTGTAAAAAGAAATAGGTATTTTGGGGATAAGGTAACTAGTAGGGAGGAGGTTATAGGTAGAGTGAGAAAGTTAATGAATGGTAAATCTGCATGTAAAGATGGAATTACTGGTGAAATGATCAAGAATGAAAGCAAGTTTGTCATTGACTGGAAGTTGTGTTACAAATTGTTCATGAAAGGTATAGTTCCGAAGGATTGGAGGAGAGCAGTTATAGTAGCCTTATATAAGGGTAGGGGGTAAGGGAAACTGTAGGAACTATAGGGGAATTAGTTTATTGAGTGTCGTAGGAAAATATATGCTGGTATCTTGATTGAAAGGTTGCGTCGAGTAACTGAGGAACTGATTGGCGAAGAACAAGGTGCATTT
>JABUQX010095367.1:52500-62500 GCA_015478945.1 Trachelipus rathkii
ACAAAAATAGGCTGACGAGCGATTGTATCGACCTTCAGCGCATGAAATTGTCGTACGTATGAGTTGGTCTGCAACATTCATTCTTTTAAATTCTTTTTATATGTTTCACTTTGTTTATTCTAATACTTCGTATATGTATTGCAAATGTGTTTGTTTTTTTTCATGCTTACTCTACCATGCAACAAACATAAACTCTACGAGTATAAGTGTATGATAATGTCCTACCGGTAATAATTTAATCCTAATGCAATCTGTACAATATTGCAGCCAGCGAGTCAACAAACTCTAATGGATAGGTATACAAATAAATATTTAATAATAATAATAATAATAATAATAATAATAATAATAATAATAATAATAATAATAATAATAATAATAATAATAATAATAATAATAATAATAATAATAATAATAAAAACTTTGATTTTACAATATTTTACAATACTTAGATACATATATAATATCGGCTTTTATAAAATTAGAATTTTATTTTTTAACTAACGTTGCTAAACAAATATTATGAACTCATTTTTATTTATTTTATTTTAAATCAGCAAAACGAAACTGCGCTAGACATAGCAGTTCGAAAGGGATTCACGGAGATCGTTGAACTCATTTGCAATCCCCCTCCAATCATAACGCCAGAGCAGAGAATCAGACAAGAATTGGAGCAGAAAAAATCAGAATCCAAAACCACGTCCAAAGATAAAAGAAAAGATAAAATTACTGATAGTGGCAACTCTAGCAAAGACAGTGGCACAAAGAAGAAAGAAAGAAAGAAGGTAACCTTATTTTATCATTTGATCAAAATAGGCAATTTCTATATAATAATAATAATAATATTATTATTATTATTATTATTATTAATAATAATAATAATAATAATAATAATAATAATAATAATAATAATAATAATAATAATAATAATAATAATAATAATAATAATAATAATAATAATAGTAATAATAATAAAATAATAATAATAATAATAATAATAATAATAATAATAATAATAATAATAATAATAATAATAATAATAATAATAATAATAAAGATTTATGATTAAAAAGGACCCAAAGTTTCAAGATTGTTGATTTAAAATAACAAAAATATTAAATTTTTTAACCGAAAAGGGCTGATGGGGTGATGAGTAAGCAATAATAATAATAATAATAATAATAATAATAATAATAATAATAATAATAATAATAATAATAATAATAATAATAATAATAATAATAATAATAATAATAACAATAACTATAACTATAACTATAACTATAACTATAACTATAACTATAACAATAACAATAACAATAACAATAACAATAACAATAACAATAACAATAACAATAATAATAATAATAATAATAATAATAATAATAATAATAATAATAATCAATTTTAAATATATTAAAGCATAAATCAGATCCGAAAATCGACCCGAAAACGCGAGCGTCTCGCTTGGTCAACTGGGGAGTTGATTGGTCTCCTTACGGTTGCCACGTTGCTCCGTCTGCTCCGGCAGATATTCCTTCGGCAAAATTGAAAAATCTTCCTCTCAATCCCCTAAGCTCAGGAGAGCAGTATTTCGTTGATCTGGCAGGAAATGTCAAAAAGGTAATTTACAATATATATATACTATATACATATGGTTATATAAGAAATATTGTATATTATTATATTTTGTTATTATTATTATACATAAATATATATATATAGGAAAGAGTATATATATATATATATATATATATATATATATATATATATATATATATATATATCTTCTATATATACATATATATATTCATATAGATATAAAAATATATATTAAATATAAATATATATATATATATATATATATATATATATATATATATATATATATATATATATATATATATATATATATATATATATATATATATATATATATATATATATATATATTTTTATTTATTTTTTTTAGATCACTCAACATATTTATTTCATCCAATTCTGTCCCTTTAATTTTCCAAAATTTAATTTTGGTTGGTTATTACTCTATTACACACCGTATAAACATAAAAAATATTTTACCAAACAACATTACTATTACATCATCTGATACTCTACCATTCAAAAAGATATTCCTACCACACAGAAACATAGAAAAAAACTGCACTCAATGCATATATACAATCCCATGCAAAAATTGTGATTTAGTTTACGTTGGTGAAACTAATGATTTTGATAGAAGAACTAAGCAACATCGTAATGACTTGGCAGAAGACAATAGAAATTCGGCTCTCACTGCCCATAGAACATCCGCAAATCATAGCATTGACATAGAAAGAACAACACCATTAATATATATAAAGGACCAACAAAAAAGAAGATTAGTTGAGTCCTACTGCATAAAAAATACAAAAAATTACAACAAACAGGAAGGCGAAGTAAAATTAGATTATATCCAAAATGCATTAATGAGTATGACAAAATACTATAAAAAACTGAACAAAAAAATAACCAACCAAAATTAAATTTCTGGAAAATTAACATCAAAGAATTCTCAGACTTGACAAAGATATCATACTTGAAGAAGGTTCCATTAACAAATCGGGAACGAACGCTCGTATTTTTAATTATGTTTTATATTGGTTTTAATATGTGTAATTTTCAATAAAAATATAAACTATCTCGTGTGTTGATAAACTAAAGGGCAAATTGTATAAATATATATATAATATATATATATATATATATATATATATATATATATATATATATATATATATATATATATATATATATATATATATATATATATATATATATATATATATCTCGGGGTATTGATTCTTGTTGCTGTGTTATGCTCTTGGTGAATAACCAGGAACATATCATAGTGACGGGAACCAATCCTTCGGGGATTTCGTGTGGCCCTCTGGCTCCAACACTGGTATGTGCATTTGTCACATACGATATCTTTCAACCTTCTTTCTGTCCACTCATTTTTCGAATTATTTATATCTTTCAATCCTTCTCCTCCTTCACAATTTCTATCATTTTTTTTCTTTTTTTTTTTATCCTTTCCCCAGCCCCTTTACGTACGTTGAAAGAAGTTGTCCCTTTTTTTCTTATCACAGCCCCTTGGGCCTTGGGTCTCTCTTCCGCATGGGTCTTCAGTCCACCTCACACTTCTTCCCAGTGGATGAGGGTACACGTTAAAAACTGGTCTTTTTTGTTCGCCTATGACAGGGCCACCATTTGTAAGGGACCCGAACCTTCGAGTTAACCGCAGCGGGAGGTCATCCTGGAATTTGGTGTATAATCTCGGGCTCCGACGTGAAGATACGTAGGTTCTGTGCGGTCCACATGTGGTAAACCGACGTCGAGTAATGAGGCTCTTCCGAGGGGGTTCTGGATCTGTTGGCGGCATGAAAGGGGACCCAGAAATCTCCCATCTTAATTCAAATTGTACAGTCTCCTAAAATAACCCACCTGATGATTCACTGACAAATTCTCCAGCATCAAACTTTCGTAACCCAACGGATCCCAATATCGCAACTCCAACACGCTCTCAAAAAGATGGCACTTTTCCGGTAACTCCTTCCACTCCCGTTTCCATGGAAACAGTCCCATATTCTCCACACTTTTCTGAATCTGCTTGCTTGACAGGCACTAATATAGCTCCCATTCTCAAACATGAGCACCCTGGTTGCTTTTAAATGACCAACCAAGTCCACATGATAACATGGACTTGGTTGAACTCAAGCATTCATGGCAAACTCTCTCCACCAAATACCACAGAAAACTCACCCAAAACCGGTTATACAACCTTACCACCAGGATTTAAGCTTGCACCTTATCAGAACCACTATTTATTGCTCCTCCTCGTCGGAACCCACGCCTCAGCGTCTTTTCCTCCTCATCTGCATCCACCTCCAATAATATCCCTAGCCATAGAGACACAAAACCAAAGAATATCATCATAATATAACAAAATAGCATGGCCATCTTCCTTCAATAGAATTGTCGTGGCTACTAATATATTTTGAAGAACTTTTTCAACTAATAACCTATGTACACCAAAGTGCATATATTTGCAGGAACTTCAACTATGTTATCGCGACTTCTTCCAATCGTCGGAATACAAGTCGCCGCTAACTTTTATAGAATGAGGGACAATGATAGAGGAGGCGCAGGAATTCCTATCAGGCAATGGTCCCTGCTCCCCAAAGTCCCTGAACTAGGACTTCATGGAGTGGTAGCACTGACCATTTCTTCCCACTGACTTCTACTGTCTGTCTGATCTCTATTTGGTTCCCAGTAGTGAGTTTACTAAGGCCGATTTAGCCGACCTTTTTAAGCAGCTCCCCACTCCTGTTGTTATACTGGGAGACTTTCCAACCTTCGCCACCCCTTATGGAGCGACTCTGTCACCTTCACCTAAGGGCAAGATTTTTGTTGATCTATTAATCCCCTATTCCCTGGGATGCTTTAACAGAGGACTCCCTGCATATGAACGTTTAGATAAACACACTTCTTCCTATATAGATATTTTCTTTTGGTCAAATTCTATTATGGATCGCTTCAAATGGTCCCTCTCTGATTACTTTAAAATAAAAATAAATCATCAGCTTATCGATGGCATAGTGATTAGAACGCCTGGCGAGTCATTCATGATAGCGATGGTTTAATACTCTGTTTGAAGAGTTTATATTTTTGCAATTATTTGATTTATTTCACAACCAGAGGTCGTAGAAAGATGATTTAAAATATCGATTTGGGGTAAAAGACCTCGATAAATCGATTGGAACCTTCAGAAATGATCTACCGATCATTTGCGGGGCCAAGCTTCTGAATTCACGTTCAAAACCACCGAAAGAGTCAGCTGCCGACATGACTTGGAATTTCCTGCCGTTCAGAAGCTCCAGAGCCTCTGAAAACGGTCTCGAAGCCCGTCGTCATTGACGTGCAGTCCTACCTTTGGAAAAAGAGCCAAACTCCTCCGGAGTTAGGGGCATTAACCAAGGCAGCTGCTGACATGACTTGGTCAAATGCTGTCGGTCGTGTCCTGTGGAAAAGCTCCGAAAATGCTAAAAAGTACCAAAAATATGACGAGGTTGCCAGATTTAGTGACAAATCTGGCTCCTGTCAGTTGCGATCCCTATACTGCTAAGCTTGTTTTGTGACATAAATAATGAGATCCTTCCAAGAAAGCTTATGTGAAAAGAAACACACAGAGTATTAAGGCAAGTTGAAGGCTTAAGTTGTGTGTTCTAAAAGATGTTTTAGTTGTTTGGAATATTTTGTCGAGTAGATTGACGAAGGAATTGAGTGGTTGAAACATTGAAAACAACCATGTTTTCTTCGCCCCAATTAAAAGTTCAAGAAATATCGGAGGTCAATTTCAAGGCCGTTCTCCGAGCTGTGACTATTTGAACTTCAGTGAGACATTTTTGCTGTAAACTCTAATGCAAATAATATCCTACAAAGCTGCAAAACATATTTTTTTCCTGTCGATCCCTGGCAGTTGTTTGGAGATATAACCGATGCCCTTAACGTTTGAGTATAAAACATGTCACTCACTGAGCTAGACTGGTTCACACACACGCATATATATATATATATATATATATATATATAGAATTTATATAAGAAAGATACATATAAATATATATATATATATATATATATATATATATATATATATATATATATATATATATATATATATATATATATATATATATATATATATATATATATATATATATATATATATATATATATATATATTATATTGTGAATTATTTAGGGTCCTGTTGGCGTTGGTGCTACATGCTTTTGCGCCCCATTATTTGAAACTGTTCAGAACAAAATGGAAAGGGACAAAATCGATCTGATGGACCACATAGATGCAGCACATGGCAAATTAGGAGCTAGAATATCGCATCTAGAAACGAGAACAAGAGGCCAAATACAACAACTTGGTGTTTCTGTGCAACAAAAGGTAATTACTCGAATTATTATTATTATTATTATTATTATTATTATTATTATTATTATTATTATTATTATTATTATTATTATTATTATTATTATTATTATTATTATTATTATTATTATTATTATTATTATTATTATTATTATTATTATTATTAAACTTGTAATAACTTTTTAGAATTCTGTATCATCTGAGTAATATGATTAAATATATTTAATTTTCATATTTTAAAATCTACATGGCTTTCTTTACTAAAATCGAAAAGTTTTTTGAAAGCAATTGATGAAAAAATAGAGAAAATAAAAATGAAATATGATTAGCTAAAGATAAAAAAATTTCCTCGTATATCAATCAATAAACAGATTTCTGAAGAGAGTGAGCACTGCCGCCAAAGAACCGAAAGAATTGAAAGGTCTCAAGAATTAGCTTTGTCGGACCGACTTTCGGAAATGAAGTCATGGGTCGCGAGTCAAATTTCTTTTCACCACCCGGACTCGCCTCAGTCTTTCAGGAGAAATAGATACAACGGTAGAAGTTACAATTCAAAGTACAAAGAAAGTTAATTAAAAGGTATTCTCACCCTATTATTATTTTTCATGTTTTGCTTCTTATAATACAAAATACAAGAAAATACAGTAAAATGAGCATATATATATATATATATATATATATATATATATATATATATATATATTATATATATATATATATATATATATATATATATATATATATATTTTTATAAAGTATATATATATATATATATATATATATTGAAGCGAGACTGTCCGTTCAAACACGGCTTAATGTTTCTGTGATGCAAGGCAGTGATCGATGCTTGCGATTCCTCGATATCCGCCTAATTATATATATATATATATATATATATATATATATATATAGAGTAAACAGAGACTGACGATAAAGGTATATATATATATATATATATATATATATATATATATATATATATATATATATATATATATATATATATATATATATATCAGAGGTGGGCACCTCGCTCATTTGGGGGTAGTCCGCTAGCGCACCTCCGCACCTTGAGAAAACGTAGTCCGCTAGCGCTCCTCCGCACTTATTCAGACCATCAAACCTCCGCTATCGCAAGTCCGCACGTCCGCACGTCTCCCGTTAATAATGCGACTTCACAAAAGATTTTAATATTAAACACTAAATAGTATATATCCTTAAAAAAATTTATTTTTTATATTATATGAAAATTGAATAAATATTTACAAAATCTCAAGATTTTCCACTTTCTCCTCAATGTCTTCTCCAAAGGACAAGAGATCCATATTACCCTTCAAAAAGATTAGGTGCTCAAAATTAAAAAGCAGTTAAGGCTGACCTCTTTGCCCCCAAAATATCCCCACCAATACAAAATATTCGCTCTACAGCCGCCGCAGAACTAGGAGAGGTGTATTATATTTATGAACAAGTTCACCAAATTCTGCCTATGCTAAAAGGGAAAGATGTCCTTGGAGGAGTGCTTGTGTTAGTTCGCTTCCAGCAGTCCATTGCTAATTTAACGTCCTCACCTAAATCATTCTTCCTCCCTTCTGAAATATTTTGACCACCCTGTCCACCCATAAGAAGGTCTATTTCGTCCAAGACTTTGGTAGAATCCATGAAAGCCTCGACTCCTGCAGAGTTGATGCTAATGCTACAGCTCGGAGAATATACATATATATATATATATATATATATATATATATATATATATTATATATATATATATATATATATATATATATATATATATATAGATATACATATACATATACATAAATTATTCTGTGTAAAACCCAAATACATATATATATATATATATAGAAAGATATATATATAAAGAGGTATATATATATATATATATATATATATATATATATATATATATATATGTTACATATATATTATATACATATATATATATTATGTATATATATTATATATATTACATATATGCACCTTACTCCCATTCTTGGGAAAATAAAAGGAAGATGAAGAAGAAGAAATATAAATATTTCTCTATGTATCGTTAAGTCTTGATATATATATATATAATATTATAGTTATTTGTAATATATGGTTACATATATATTATTATTATTATTACATATTATAGTTATATACATATATATATATATACATATATATATATATATATATATATATATATATATTTATATTTGAGTTTTACACAGAATTGATTTAGATATTGCCTAGTTATTATAGTAATAATATAATTAATTGAGCTATAGATGAGGGTAATAGCTATTCAGTCTATAAATCAATTTAAATGTTATGTATTATATATGGAAAATTTTGAGGAGGTTGAGATTATTTTTGGGAGTTTAATTATTAAAAAACAATAAGTCTTAGACTAAAAGTATAATTATTATAAACTTAAAATAAAAATTATATTTCTTTATTATAAATAATAAGAATTCTTAATAATATTTCATTTTTTAAAAAGGTGTGGAACAAAAGAGCGGAAACTTTTTTTTAATCCGCACGTGCAAGTCCGCTAATTTTCCTGACGACTCCGCACCTCCGCTAGTCCGCACCTATTTTGGGTAGTCCGCTCGGAGCGGACTAGCGGACTAGCGGACTAAAGTGCGGAAGTGCCCACTTTTCTTGATTATAGAGATATATATATATATATATATAAGAGAAAGAGAGATATATATATGTATATATATATATATATAAAGAGTATATAGAAAGAGAGTATATATATATTATTATTATTATATATATATATATATATATATATATATATATATATAATATACCATTTGATGATGCATCGATATTGAAAGGACGCTAAACAACACGCCAACAATACGTCTTTTAGCAAAACCCTATTTTTATACTTGTTAAAGTCAATTCTCTTTTATTATTCTTTAAAGTTTGAGGTTTGTGTTTAACGCTTGTTCGACTCTCCTGCTGTTCAACGATCAATTTCACTCAAACTCTCTTTGTAGTTTGTACTGCAATAAATGTCGGAGATTGAGAAGTTGGGGAGTTTAAAATAAAGGTCATACACTGAATCTTTATTTTATCAGGTGGTCTCCTATACTCATTTGTGCAAATGTTGTCATCACAAAAGAACAGACTAAAAAAGTTACAAAAAGTTCAATATATATATATATATATATATATATATATATATATATATATATATATATATATATATATATAGATTATATAGAAAGAAAGAAAGAAGATATAAATATATATATATATATATATATATATATATATATATATATATATATATATATATATATGTTGGCATATATATATACACTTAATAAAGCCAGATATCGCAACATTTATCAGGTAATAAATACAAATTTCTAAAATGGGATCCTTAGATGAGTTAGCAGTGTAGTCATGCCACGACGGTTAAAGAATAGTTTGCCATGACTTTCGTAAGAACAAACACACAAAGCGAGTATCATCGGTTGCTGGCCGGGCGTAGGGTCAAACAGGGTACCGGGCGCATGTTGATGAATCAGATAGCCATTAGATACCTGCAACATGACAGTAGTAATAAATACAACCCCTAAAATGTATTTTAGGGGTTGTATTTATTACTACTGTCATGTTGCGGGTATGCAACTATTAAGTGTATTTCTTATCCCCCGGTTCAGTATTCTTCACCATGCGCGGTACCCTGTTTGACCCTACGCCCGAGTGCGAGCGGGAAGAGCCCGATGATCTCCTTTGTGAGTGTTTATTCACCAGAGGAGGTATCGACAAGCTCTTCTTTTAGCTCGTCGTGGCGTAGTGGTCTAAACACCTGCACGCTCATCTGCTAGGGTCCAGGATCGAATCCCAGCATGGGGAAAATACATTTTAGGGGTTGTATTTATTACTACTGTCATGTTGCGGGTATGCAACTATTAAGTGTATTTCTTATCCCCCGGTTCCTAGTATTTTTCACCATGCGCGGTACCCTGTTTGACCCTACGCCCG
>JABUQX010095367.1:67500-80329 GCA_015478945.1 Trachelipus rathkii
TAATATATATATATAAGTAAATTATATATATATATATATATATATATATATATATATATTTATAATATACTATATATATTATAATATATATATATTTATATATATATATATATATATATATATATATATATTATATATATATATATATATATATAATATAGTTATAATATATTTTATATATATATTATTATATATATTATATTTATAGTAATATATTATATATATATAATATATTATATATATATACTATATATAATATAGACTATATATATATATAATAATATATTATAAATACTATATATATATATATATATTATATTATATATAATGAGTGGCCAGCGTCTTCCGATGCCGTTCATATGTATCGTAAAAAATAAACTATTAATACTACCAGTAAAAAGGAATACATTTTCGGAATCAGCGTAAAATGTTAGCCCTGAAACTTATAATTAATGTAATAAATGATAATAAATAACAATTATTTGTTTCGTGTTAAATGATAAATTCTATCAAAAAATCTGCAATCTCTAAAAAACAGTTCATTATAACGGGGTCATAAAATTTGTAACGGGGTCTGAATCGCAAAAATCTCTTCACGGCACAAAAATTAAAATACTATATATATAATAATAGTATATATATATATTTTATATGATATAATATATATTATAATATATATATATATATATTATATACATATATAAAGATATATATATATAGTATATATATATACTATATATATGATATGTAATATATATATATAGTATATAATAATATATAGTATTATATATTATATATATATACTATATATATAGATATTCATATATATATATAATATAATATTATATATATCGGCCACACTAGGGGCTCAGCCCGACGGGGAACATGTAGGGATGTTTTCCGATACCCCGTAGGGGAGGGGTGGAGGACCCCCCGCGACACCCAAATACCAAAGAGAGAGACCCCGACTCCCTGCCATCGCGGGCGGATACCCTTTGGGTATTCTTTAGTTTTAAACACCACCCATTATGTTAAAGGGCAACGTAAGGTTACGTTAATTAAAATTAGTTTAAAAATTATATTTTTTTACATTTATTAATTTTTTTTTAAAATCTGCTTTTTTTTTATTTTTTAAAAGTGTTCAGTACTAACCTTTACGCTGATTCCCAAAAATTATCCGTCTTTACTGTACATTAAGTAGTTTTTTTAGATACATATTGACGGACAATGGAAACGCTATATTATAGTATATATATATATAATATATATATCACTATATATATTATATAATATATATATATATATATATATATATATATATAGTATATAATATAATATATATATATACTATATATATATATATGATATATAGTAATATATCCTAAAAACCATTTTTTGGCCAGCTTATTTTACAGTCAACACGTCCACTAACCAACTTTGGGGTCAGCACTCCTTCTAAAACTGAAAGGAGGCCCAACGGTAGACGAGTTTACCTCATAAGGACGGGCGGTTATACAAGAATTTGAAGGAATATCGATGTTTCTAAGACTCCCTAAAGGGGGCGCGGGGGATTCCGATTACTTTTCTACAGACTGTGCGACCAAGTAGCTACGCCTTTACATATATAGTTTATATATATATTATATATATATATATATATATATATATATATATATATATATTTAATATATATATAATACTATATATTACCTATATAATAGTATTATATATATATATTATATATATATATATATATATATATATATATATATATATATATACCAACTCCAAGGAAGGACTTTCGCCATGTCAGTTGGTCCAGCATCTTCAAATGAATGAAAATATTGCATAATAAATATATAAGATTAATGTAAAATTGAAAACAAAAAAATCACCGCGATTAAATAACGCTGAATTTTTCAATCAATTTTAAAGAGAAGGTAGACTTCTTTGGCTTCGGAATGAAAATAGCGGAGATTAGTGTGTGTGTAGTGTGTGAATTTAGAGTACAAAACTTGTTTACTGTTGTTGCTTTGACAATCTCTTGTTACATTTTGATGTGCCACGGGAAAGGAACTAACCAATTCTCTCTATGTATAAATAAGGTGAGACTACTTAAACTATTTTAAACGTATATATATTATATAAGTATAATCTATATTAAGTAATATATATATATAAATATATATATATATATATATATAGTTAGTATATATATATATATATATAGATAGTATATTATATACTATATATAGTATATATAGTAGAGAGAGAGAGGAGGAAGAGAGAGGATGAGAGAGAGAAGAGAGAGAGGAGAGCCCGAGTAGTAAAAAGATACTGGAGTCGTCGCCGAAGATATATATATATATTATCTATAATATATATACTATATATATATATTATATAATATAATATATATAATATATATATATACGTATATATACTAGTATTACTATTATATAATATATATATATATTATATAATATACTATATTTAATATACTATATATATATAGTATATATAGTATATATTAACTATATATATAATAATATATATAATATATATAATATAAATATATATAGATTATATATAATAATACATATATATATAGTATATATATTATAACTAATATATATGATCAGTGGAGGCTCTGTGGTCAAAATCTTGAGGTATGGCCAATATATATATATATATATATACTATATAATAATTAGATTATATATATATTATTATATATTACTATCATATATATACATAATATATATACTATATATATAATATATATACTATATATATATTTAACTATAATATATATAATATATATATATATATATTGGCATATGCATACAACACTCGGGAAAATATTTAATTATTAATGAAAAACTTGAATACGAATTCAATATCCCCGTATTTATACAAACTAAAGAGCTTCATTGTTATTAAAAGCGCACAAAATAGTAATAAATTAATATTTAATTAAAAAAATTATGTAAAAGCTTATTATTACTAACTCCAAATCCACACAGAAACATTCTCATCAATAAATGAAAATAAAACTACTGGTTTGCCGAGGCAAATTAGCTACTAGCTAGAAGGAGTCTGACTCAAGCGAGTATGGCAGACTCTGGTCGGAAGAATGAGTCAATGATTCTATATGAAATTATGAATTAAATAAGTTTGTATAAGAGATGATCAAGTTAGCATAAAATTAATAATTAGTTAATTATTGTTTATATTATTAATAATATTATTATGTATTCTTACTATATAATTTAAATTGGGGATTCGTTGGAAAAAACATGGACTGCTAATTGAGGTAGTCGGCAAAGTACGGAACTTGCCTAGCCCATATAGGAAAAAGGAACTTTTTCTTTACTCAGAAAAATAATGGGTTTCCGGGCAGTCTCTAATATTAAAATGGTATCGAGTAGAAATTGATGCCGGCATCTTTAGTGAGCGCTCGAACCGAAATCATATAATATATATATATATATATATATATAATATATATATATAATATATATATATATAAATATATATATATATATATATATATAGATATATATATAATTAATATATATTAAATTAAATGTAATATTTCTTATACTACATTATCTTTATCCATGGACTCCCTTTAAATATTTTTTGGGTTCACTGCGGACCCCCTGTAATTTTTTCCCCGCTTACCCCCAAAAGCCGCCACTGATATAATTATATATATTATTATAGATTATAGTATATATAATATATATATATATATATATATATATATATACGATACTAATATTATTATATATATATTATATATATATATATATATATCATTTAGTATATATATACTCCGGATATATATATAGTATATATATATACTATATTATAATATATATATATATATATATATTTATATATATAATTATATATTATATATATATACTATATAATAATATATAGTAATTATTAGTATATATATATATAATATATATTCATATATATATACATTATATATATAGTATATAATAATATATATTATATATATATATATATATATATATATATATATAATATATATATATATATATATATATATATATATATATACTTATATATAATATATATATAAGTAATTATATATATATATACATATATATATATATTATTATACTATATATATATAATATAGTATATATATATATAATATAAGTATATATATATATATATAATATATATTACTATATATATATATTATATATCATATATCATAATATATATATATAATATTATATTATATATATAAATATATATACTATATATATATATATATATATAATATATATATATATATATATATATATATTATATAGTATTATTATATATTATATATAATAATATATACCGTATATATTATATATATACTATATAATATATAATATATTATATATATATATATAATATATAATATATATAATATATATATATATATATAATTATATACCGATATGATATATATATATAATGATATATATATATATAATATATATATTATATATATTATATATATTAATATTATATATATATATATTATATATATATATATATATATATAACAGAATGCGGAATATGGATCTGCAGTTAGTAAATTTTACAAGGAATTTTCAAACTAGGAACATCAGTGACCGCCCAAGAGTACCTCGCAAACATCTACAGAACATGATTCCGCACAACGACTCCGTGATACTCAACGAGATTTATGCTCTAGCCTCTCAGAGGACCTTCGCCAGCTCTGCCTCCAGCCACCATGGACTCAGTTAATGAAAAGGTATACGAGCTATAAATGCATCTATATCAAATAATATATATAATATTATATATATATTATATATACCCCTGCGCGTGACTATATTATTATATATCTCGCATCATATATATATATTATATATATATATTATACTATATAATATATATATATCATATATATATAGTATATGAATATAATATATATTATATAGTATATATATTATATTATATATATATATATATATATATATATATATATATAGGCCACAGAAAATCATACAACCCCAAACTCAACCCCAATATCAGCCAACTAATTTAAACAAAGAAACTCCCTCCGGAAACTCAATCCTCATACCCCACACATTTCTAACCAAATAACCAAACCTAAACACCCAAAAATCTTAAACCTCATAACCAACCACATTACAAATAAGAGTCTTCTGTATACTTACAACGAAAACATCTCGGCATAACAATAAGAAAGCCTGGCAAGTCACAAAAAATTAAACAACTCACGAAAACAACCCCCACCATCCCCAGCGAATCCCCATCTTTACACAATAACTCCCTCCCTTCCCCAAAACAACCGAATCAGACAATCTTGGCTAAACATTACGCTAACAACCTCCCGTAAACCACAAGCCCCGACAATAGAAACAAAAAAAAAAAACTCAGAAAACTCAAATTAGACCACAACCTCCCACCCCCATTCACAACAACCATGTAACAAAAACCATTAAAACCCTCAAAAACGAACAGGCAAAAGGGCCCCAGACTCCATGATCCAACCTGGCACAGTAAAAACACCTCGGAGAAAAAGCAATCCTCCGAATCACAGACATCCTTTGAACAAATCTGCAAACTTAACAAACTTTAGTCTCTTTTTGGAGAAGGTTCCATCCCTTTAAACTCAAACCAAAAAAGACCCCAATTTCTCCCTTCCGTATCACCCATTTCTCTCTTTGGCTCCGTTCAACGGCATATCTGATCCACGCATCTCACATTCCTGCGCTATCGATACAGCGCGAACCGTACACTGCCTGTCACGCTGGGATCGTCCGCGTACCTTGACCGGATAGTACTCCGCTGGCTGATGTTTCGCTATGCGCGGTCACGCATTACTCTAGATGCCGGTGCGGTGGCCCAAAATTCCGGTGCTCAAGAAACTATATATAAATATATATATTAAATATATATATATATGGTATATATATATATAGATATATATATATATATATATATATATATACTATATATATAGATATATATATATATTATGATATACTACTATATATGTATATATATATGATATGTTAATTCAATTTCGGAAAGGGAATTCTCTTTTTGAATCCTCAGACAGTGAAAGTGAGGATGACGTGGTGGAAGTTATGACTCTGTAGAGGAGTGATTGATTTGGATAGTTAAAATAGAGGAATGTTTTTGAAATATTGAATATGAACAAAAAAAAAAAAGTTAGTTCTTGCTCCAAGAAAAAAATTAGAAATATGGTTGAGATTGATGACGATAAAGATTGTGCAAGTACCTCGTCACTTTCATAGTTGCTTGTCGGCAGATCCCTTCAAAATGAAAATGTGTCGACTGCCTTATTCAGAAGACACCCTAAATCGGAAAATCTGGAAAACTAATTCCGATTCTTGCTTAATTCCACCTGGTGTCCGCCTCTTCACACTTCAAGTTTGTTAACTAGCGGACCATTAGCAACACAATTCTTTTGTCTTTTCGACTCATTCAACACTACAGTGTACTACCTCAAATACTGCTCATATATACTCACCATCCCATAAACACCACCATGTGCTCCCCCGACATCATGTTTCCACCAGATGGAAAATTTTAGTAGTGATTATTTTGGGGGCACCTTTTTTCGGGCGGCAAGCAATGATAGAGAGATGTTTCAAGTTTTTTGCTTAGGGAAATCTCCAATTTGATGATAGCTCCACGAGAACTGTTCGTGTCCTCGTAGATACATTCTACACACTGAATCTTTTTTTTTTTGGGGGGGGGGACTTCAAACACTCTTGGTACTGTTCCTGCATTTCACACCATGTGCCTGGAAAATATTAACTTTAGATAAAACATTCATTGTGCCTCAGGGAAAAGGTGTCTTCTTAGATGTACTCATTGCCAAATAGCCTAACTAATATCGAGTCTTAAATCTGCTAGAGAGATGATGGTTCTGTATTTAATCTTTACAATGTCTTCCTTTCACCATAATTGCGAACAGCCACTCTCTATTTATCCGAGCAACGTCACACCAAAAACCACCCTAAGGTGTTCCAAAGAGTTAATGATTAAGCTCATCATTTTCACACGACTAAACAATTGCACCACACATCTTTTACCTTTCCTCCTACAGACTGATCTTTTGAACACACAACTTCATACTGAATATTTCTAAGACTGTCAAGAGTCGTAATGGTATCACATATCTTATAGATTCCCCCACAAACGAAGTTGGTAGAGAAGATCAATTTAATATACTACATCATATAATAGAGCATAATAGATCTCAAGTAAACTACAAAAGTCAATTCCGCCACTACGTCCCACACACAATACCTTATTCAAAAATACTCTCCTCCTTATATCTATCTCTCTCATACCCCATATATGGAAATAATATGATCAAAATATATGGCTTATCCAATTACTATATATATACTCACCAACCTGATTATTTGCTAAAAGTCTTATGATAATACAATAAAACAACTTTCATTCCCATTTCTATTCATAATTACTAAAACGGGCGTCCCACATGAGCAGCTACGATTTTTCTCTCTCCATATATGTAAGACTAACTTTATGCACAGGCATATGATTATACTACCATTTACCTCCAATATATAGACAAGTATGCCCAGCTAATCTACAGAACCAAAACGTAGTTTATATAACCGGCTCAACAACTGCTAACTATTAGTTGCGCTAATGTAGACACAAATATATCCCATATTTTTTACTTTAAAACAAACAAAATTAGGGCTCACTTTCAAGTCTCTCCATTATCCATATAAACGTACCTAAATTCTAGAGCTATCTAAAGGCGATGTGAAATAAGAAATAATCACTGGAACTAGATTCTTAATTCGACTAAATATATATTTGTTTTAATTCACTCTTCGACACAATTAACAAGAAAGTGTATTCACACGTACAAAAATAGAGCCTTCTATATGAAGGTGTTTTTCTCCACTATCCACTCATGATTTATCACACACGACAACGTTATTCACTATCCTGGTGCATCCTTCGGAGAACGGCACCGGCTGTGTTATCTTCTCAAAACAACCTACCAATACACAGTAAAACAAAACCCCAAAAAATAAGGACTTAACGACGGACACGTCACGATGACGGTGTCGCCTTGCCCACATCGACAAACACTCCGAAAGTAACGCACATATCGCTCCTCTCTCTCATAAAAAGGTACTTTGAAAAATCTCTATCTCCGTTTTCAATCTCGCATGTAATGCTTAGCACTAGTACCTCAAGTCCATCACTCAGTGGTATAAGACAGCTCATAGCCATCAAATCATCTAAACTCCTAAGCAACATTAACTAGAAACAAACATGTCTCTTATCAAAATAATGGTTTAAAATAAAGGTAAGATTAAGCCGACTCCGAAATAAATTAAAAATCTTGACCAATGTATACCTCTCCACAATCTCGTACGCTATACTCCATAGCTCGATATTCTTCTATGAGCGCAATAGATCCGAACACATAACTTAAATTACAAACTCTGCCTAAGAATGACAGCCCACGTGCATGAAAAATTTGTACAACTCCACGAAGTGCTATCATTACCAAAAACATCACCACTCAAAATCCATATATACAGCTGATGACAATCACGACGAAACTCTCCATCCTCGTCACCCATTCAATTACTCAGTTCAGACAACACCGTGGAGATAGTGAGGGGTAACTCAATATATCACATATCAATAAAAACCCGTTAATTAGTCAGGTACCGCACCTGTCAGCCAATATTTCTCTGCTCAATCCCCCTATTCTACCAATATGAACAGATAACCCCCCCACTACTTCACCACTTACTCAATTCTATTATATTACAAATAACACTATTAAACTAAATAAATTGTCTCCACCCTACATGACTAGTATATAGCCTTCCAATTATATATATAGGTCATGGATATTATACACCATAATAAGCCTATATACTAATACCAATCTAACCAAACACTACCCTTTCAAAACCGTGTCCAAATTATATATACTAAATTTATTAGAATACCCCCGGCCTCTCGCAAGAAACTGCCCACAAGAGAAAGAAACAGCTCGAAGTGAGGGACTCTATATATGGCAGCATAGTCTCTCGTTAGATTCGCAGATCAGGTCCAACCACCGACCCAAACACCACTGCAATATAAAACATACGTAATAATCAAGAGCTAGCCCATAGAAAGCAGCACATGAAATCCACACACTGAGTGCAACCAAATTGAATCATGTCACAATTTCCCAAGATACAAATGAGGAGCACCCTCCTTCTGGGGTGCTCTGCTCTCGAACGCCCCCCCGCCCGACTTCTAGCTATATGCTCTTTTTCAGTCTCATACTTCGGACCGTTGGTGGAGTAAACCGCTTAAACCGTGCCTCGGTTAGGTCAAAGTTTGAGTCTGCGAATTTTGAAAAAAAAATCTCAGTTTGTATCCTTTTTAAAAAGAAGAACATTATTCGTCCGTAGAAACTTGATATTTATTTAATTTCATAGGAAAATGTGTTTGTTCTTGAAGTTTTACTGCCCTGACTTTTTGTTTAAAAAGGTATCCAGCATTTTCCTAAGAATGAACATGATCCCATTCCTCAAAAGTGACTATGGCAAATTGCGCAAAAAACATTTGCAAACACAATTTTACATCTGCTTTCCAGATTTTGATTTTTTATTTTCATTTTGTACATTAAAAAAGGTTTTTTAGTTGAAAGTGTTCTCGAAAGTATAATTTAATTAAAAATTCAAATTAAAAATTAAAAAATTAGGAGAAAGAAGAGCAAAGAAGGTATAAAAAATGAGAACAAATAATGTTTAAATGCATTTTGTTATTCCAAGTTACGTTATAAAAAGGAAGCATTATAAGAAAGATATTATAAATATTGATTATTATTTACAATTATCAGATTAAGGTAGGTAAGTGGGCTGGAGATTTAAGGTTGAGGGTTTTTGAAGCAGAGTCATGTGAAAAATCTCCCTTACATTCAGATATAACTTGTAACAGAAACTGCCTTTATTCTTCGTCTTTCGTTAAACAGGAATTTAAGTCCCAGATTAATTTTACCCCCTTTTAAGCTGTGTCATTGACAACCTTAAAACCGTTTGACTATTTCTTATCTTTTAAATAATTTTTGATTTTCACAACCATACATCAGAATCCAGTAATTAAAATTGTATCAATTTTCAATCTCAGAAAAATGAGTACGATTGAGAAAAAATAAAATCAAACTTTGTTCAAATAAAATAAATCCACGTTCTTTCAGACTGATTGTTGTTTTAATATCTCAACCATCATCATAATCATCGTTATTTTCTTCTTTGAAAGTTAATTTTAGACATGTTTTTTTCTTACTTTTTTTTAAAGTCTCATCGCAAAATGAAAATGCAACTTGCTCCGAGTTAAGATACTATAGATGATTTATCATTTTAGACTTCCTTGTCTGCAACCTCTTTATCAATTTTCCTGTAGTTAACAAATGATTTTAATAATTGTAGGTCTTGGTTGGGGGACCAAAGTGGGTTTGGCGGCGTAGAACCACGCTTTTACATAAATATTGCATTGAATAAGAATAAAATGTCTTCCACGATCACCTTTTTGTCTTCTAAAATCTGTTAATGAAAATTGATCCCTGGAAAGATATATTTTGAAAGAATAAATGGTCTTTTGGAGTAAGTCATCCTAAAAATATAAATAATGTTGGATTTATCAAATTCTTTAAAGTCATCTGTTCTGGGTGTGTGATTTCTGTAATTCATAAACGGTCTCTCGGATAAGGAAAGCTCTTTAAAATCTGGTAGAGCAATTATTTATATTATATCTAATATTTTTGTCTTCAATACCAGTTTTGTAATTTGTCTTGTTTAGCTTACACCACCCAGCCTGAAATTTTGAAAAAATATCTGGCAGAGGGCCAGTGGTTATGACCATTTTACATTCAAACACTGCTATATGAGTAACTTCTAAATACCAAAGATTTTTTTCTAATAATTGCTCTAGCAAAACGCAAGCCCCCATGAAGCGACCAGTATTTACTGCATAAGTATCCAAACACACTGCATGGATTTTCCCAACTAACCCCCACTGTTCAACTGATGAAAATACAGACTTTGTCTGAGTAATTCTCATACTATTTTTAAGCTGTAGAACTCCTATCAACTGTTCTTCATCCCCACAACTAATCAAAACCACTACCCTCTCTGCAGTTTTTTACTCAAAATATCTGGAAGCAATTTCCCATCCCAGTGCAGAACAGCTCCCTCTAAATCGAAATTCTTGAATCTATTATTAATAAGCTTACAGTCCTTCGTTTCTGAATTACTATCTGCGGAGTCGTAATACACTTCTACTTACGATTAAATTCAGTGGGTCATGACCTAATGCCTCTGCATTAATTGATATTATTCGAACTATGTCTTTATCCGAAATACTTCACCTTTAGAACAATATAGACAATTTTTCAGTAATAATCTCTTCAATTCCTCGAGAGTACTTCCTCTTCTTTATTTCTGGCCCTGCTTCCTCTGTGTCTGGAAAATTATCATCCATTTCCATATCTTCTTGCTTCTGTTCCTCTTCCTCTGAATAAATAAGTTTTTCCTTTAATCAATCCTAGCTACCTATAATCAAATTTATTAACACCCTATTACCAAACTAATGCTAAATATAATACATTAATGTAATAAATCAATAAAATATGTCGTGAACAATATAAATCAATATTCCTTTATTTGTAAATTTAAAGTGTTTTAAATTTAGCTCAAAACAATACTTCCTTCAAAATATCGTCGTCTGCTCTGACGTTAATCCTTTGGAAGATGTCCTTTACTCCTTTTACGACTACGTAGTCTTATGCTCTAACCTTAACCTTATTATGACAGTCAATAGGTTATATCCTTATGCATAAGGCCGGCTTCCTGAAAGTATAAGTGAGTGATGTCCTGCGAGTGTTACTAGTCGAGCCAGCTCCTCGACCCTGATAATGACAGCTGGGGTACCAAACCTGTGTGTACTTTCAGGGTTTCTTAGGCTAGGTATGTCCGCATCAGTAAGTATGTATAGATGATTTGGATACGATCGAATCAGATAGACCCAGATTATTGTATAGCTAAATCGTCGGTCATCAACCTGACGATATACATATATATATTCTTATGGACGACTTTTAGTAGCTCAGCTACCTTATTCTGAGCTTACTTTATTTATGGCTGGCAGTATTTGAATTATATGGCGGAGCTTCTAAGCCCTCTAGGGGAGCCACTTTTTCATATACGTTACCGCCATTATTTGTGTGATTAATGTGTAATGTGTGGGTGATAGGTGTATGTGACCTGTTACTTGTTACTTTTCACCCCGTTATCATCCCGGTAGGGTTCTCCCCCTATCCCCTCCATTATATTCTATTCTAGATATATGTATATGTCACGTTCTTTCCTTGAGCTTTATTTTTAACCCTGATTTTTATTTCTGACATTTTATAGCATTTTTCTTATATATTAGGGTTGGACGTGCACCAGCATTTTGCGCACTGCAAATACTCCATACATACCTTTCATGTGAATTTTTACTAGTAATATGTATATATGAGTATATATATAAGTATTTAATTTTATTAGGTGTACTAGAATTATGTCTTGTCTGAAGTACAGTCCATATATTTTCACTCACGTACGGTTCATGGGTGTATATAATATATATGATCCGAAATTTTTAGGCTGGCTATCGTTTTGTCATCCAGATTCGCCACGGGTACTTCCTGTGGAGTTTGGTTGTT
>JABUQX010095368.1:0-10462 GCA_015478945.1 Trachelipus rathkii
AAAGAAGAGAATCGACAGCCAGCACACGGTGTACTGTCAAACTCCTACTCTCTGAGTCAGACTTCTTCTCCACTCTTTCTTCCTTCATTCAGCCTTTCATGCCTTCTTACCTTCCTCTTTCCAAGTCCCTCTGTTTTTGCACTCGTGTGCTTTTTTTTGAGTCGGGAGCCCCTCTGTGGGGTCCTAAGACATCATTTAGGACTTATAACCATGCATGCATTCGAAGATCTCTCAGGGTCGCATAACATATAAGGACACCAACTTCGTTGTTATACGAATGTTTATTAACTCGGCACCGCACGGCTCCAGCACCGGTGCCGATGCCGGCCAACTCAGATTCCGATGCCAAGAATCTTTTTGCAGATTCAATCTCTGGAATAGTCCTCACCAAATTGTGTCAGCCTTGCTACGAAACATCGTCAATGTTTTAAGAGGGGGTGGGGCCCCTTTCGGGGCAACACTGGGGACATAACCTCGTCTGACAATAAGGTTAGTTACCATCTAACCCCCTCTCCAATAATTTTAACCCGGTATGATAACCTCTAACCCATGTAATATATATCGGAAAGCATCAGGCTGGAGCCCGGAGCCCTAAAGATCCCGTTAAGGAATCGATTTTCACGACTCATAATGATTTTCCTTTTTTTGAGAATCGATTATTCATGTCGGCACAGAGGTCCCGCGAGTGGGAGTCGGAGCCGGAGTCGGAGTCGCGCAGTGCCGTAAAAAAGCGATTCCCTTACCAGGAATCGTTTTTTGACTCTGAATCGGGAATTGAATAATGAGTAATGAATAATAAAAATAATATAATAATAATATGTAATAATATAATAATAATGAATAATTAATAGATATAATAAGTAATAATAATAATAATAATAATAAATAATAATAATAATAATAATACATAATAATAAATAATAATAACTAATAATAATAATATAATAATAATAATAATAATAACCGTTAGTCGATCAGTGCAAATCTGAACAGGTGTGTCGATTGGGTGGGGCTATCACCGTTTAGGCCTAATCTCACTGCCGCTCGGAACTGGATGGCGTCAAAAGGAACGTAACCCGATTATTTCAAGTCTTCACTCTCGGGGCAGCTACCCCCTAGAAATCGACCTTGAAGACTTGAAAACTCCGCAGGCGATCCACGTTTAAACATACCAATAGCCGTATACAGAAGTCTTCAAGTACGGAATAGCTCATAACAGTTTCTGAGAAATCGGTGTTTGAGCGACGCGGATGTGGCAATAACTACTTATAGCATGGCATCTAAGACACAGAATATAATGATTTCATTAATATGATCTCGACAAGGTAAGCCGTTTTCGTTTTTGCTTTTGTGCTAAAAAAATGCTCAAGTTTGCGTCCGTTTTCGTCAGCCTTTAGCGCAAAATCGTAAAAAAATGCTCACCAAACGTAACGAATTTCCTAAATTCCTGTGTAATTGATAGATAAAATATTTGTATAAAATAGCAACTTTACAGAATTTAAAGAAATTTAAAACTTACAGTTATGAATGAAGTATTTTTTTACGATTTGCGCTAATTCTTCAGACAGATACCAAAGGTGATGTAAAAATTTAGAGCAATTTCTATAGCCATCAACATGCAAAAACAAACCACGGTTAAGTAAATGTAAAATTTCTTTGTAAGTTATTTTCAATTCTGATACAAGCACCATTTTTTGGGTCCAGTGTTAGACACCGTGTTGTCAAAACACATAGCTTTAATATCATCTTCCAAATTACACAATTTTTGTAGGCAATCATTTACAGCATCTCTGCAATATTTGTCCTGTTCCTTTAGCGAGCTTAGGTACAGCCAAGAGCATTTGATATACCTCCTCCAGATACTAAAATAGCTAACCTATTTACCCTTTCAAGTTTCCAGTTAAATCAGGCCATTGATTTTTCCCATCCCAGTTGACTGTAAGAGGTGTACTGCCGTGGTAAAAGCGACTGCCCGTAGACTCATTCAGAAAGTTTTCTTTCCGTATGTCTTTTTCGTGTGTTTTCGTTTGTAACGGATGCTTCTGCTAATAACCACCACATCAATATCTTTTTCAAGAGAAGAAAAAGTAATAGCAGAGATGACCATCATTGCCTTATAACGATCGCTCATTTTGGATCTATCTAAAGCCATAGCTAGGTCAGGTGAATAATATGAATATTAGTTTTTTTAAGTTTTTTTCAAAGTTGAGACTCCCTAATCTCTGGTTCCCTCATCACTACTGCTTGAGACTTAATCGATAGATTTTTCTCTCTACTTCGATTTTTTAAATGCTTTGATAATTGAAACGGTCTGGGAATTCTAAATGTTTCATACACTGATATTACTGTCAAATTCCAACAGCTGCATGATTTTTCCTTTGTGCGAAAGAGATTTCTTGTGTTCTTCGTGCATTTTCTCATTAATGCCTTTTTCCGCTTTTTGCTGTCCTTGTTTTAATGCTAAGAGTTTTCTAATCATACACCAATTATATATCCTCTTCTTTGTCCTTTTATTCTCTCTGAAGTTTGCAAAAATAATTACTCATCAGTAATTGATATCATTTAAAGTGCATTAGCATTGCAATATCAAAAAAAGATCCATTAAATACTTTTGAAACTTTTATTTACTTTATTAATTAAGTATTTGTTTTTCTTCAATTTGGATTTTTTGAAGTGACCTATTTTATTCACACTCTTTCTCAATTTTGTGTCTGTCATCTCACGGTTGGCTAATTGAATATTATAGTTCAGTCCCAAATTGTTGAAAATTTCTTGACAAAACATATATGTTACTCTTTTCAAAGTTTTTGAATGCTTTGTTAAGGTTAGAATAGGCGCGTAATATTTTACCCTGTACAATTATGGCTTTTTCCGTCATTACTACAGTTGAGACTTTGTGTTAGGCATATGATGGTCATTTTCTTGTTTTTATTAAAGATGAAATTTCCCTGTACGATCTTATATACCAATAATTTGAAGCAATGTAATCCCGAGATAATAAACAACAAAAAATAGTGCTTGAACGTAATTAATAACAATCTACAATGTATTCATATGAAAACTGTTATGACTGAAAAGCAACTTACTACTCAAACTTCCTCCACCTGGCGGCAGCACTAAAACGTATTCAATTAAGTTGATATTTTGCAAAGAACATTTCTATATCCAACCTCACAATTTCCAATGTTGAGAGTTTAACTTCTATGAGAAATTTATTTTTGTGCCAGTCTAATATATATATATATATATATATATATATATATATAATATAATAGCTATATATATACTATATATATAATATATATATAATATATAGTTATATAATGATATTATATATATAAATATATAATATATATTATAATATATATATATATATATATAATATATATATATATATATATATATATATATATATATTAATATATATATATATATATATTATATATTTATAACTGCTTCTAGTGATAATAGTCAGAGGAACTACACCGATACCTCACGCATAATAAAATGAAAATCGAACAACAACAATTCAAAGCAAAGACTGAAGTGCCTCAAAACATAATATTCAAAAGTGTGCGCTTTAAATAAATTACTAAAAAAAAGTGGCAAATGAAAAAAAGTGTCCTACACTTTACAAGTACACAACACGTAAAATGATCCCAGCTGTTTTAGTACTATCTGATGCAGTTTCTGATTTGAGAAAACTCACAGAAATTTCGTACCTGATTAGCGTTGAATTTATTATTATTTTTCCTATAATCTTATTTTTCGACGGAAATGCAATGACTCATCTGGTTAATTTTCTTCCAAATTACTTTTACAACTTGCAGAGGGCAATTTACTCTTGCTTTGTATCTTACACATTTTCTCCAGTTTCTCTTACAACTACACAGCTGTCTTAACTTTTGTTAAAATGTTTACTTTGTATTAAAAATTTTGATTTCAACTTCATTATAGATGACTAAGGTGCTATTCTTCTTTCACCACCCACCTCAAACTAATTTACCCTTGGCAATATATAATTTTCTTTCAATACAATTTTCTTTCTCAGCGGTATTCGTCTATTTTCAGAAAACTGAGCATTAGCATCTCTACCTATCCTTCAATTTAGAGTCCACTCCTTCAATCAGAGAAGAGGAAAAACTCCATCTATTCTAGAAATTTTCCTATCGTTCAAACTTGCATACTTTAAAGAACTTTCCTGATCTGTTTCCTACGAGGAGACTTGGAATGATCGTGATTTAATTAAGGAATGCTCGACTGGGGACCAACTATTTATTTTTCAACAGGGATCCATAGTCGCCACTTAAAACACTAACTAGACTGTGACGACTGCTTAGATAGTTAAGGATAAAGAATTTTCCTTTGAAAAGCTTTTGAAGTTTTCTCTTTTCATTCGAAGCTTCTTTGTTGTAAGCTTTCAGATACTACTATGTCACGTTTGCGTTTAAGTTTGAAATGGCTAGCTGTGAAAGTGAAAGTCAACATTTTTTAAATGTAGTCTGATAAAGTGTTTCTGAAACTTTCAAGTTGTTATCTTATAATTTTGCCTGAAATTGAGAAACATACAAGTGATGCTAGTCCTCCTTTAGATCTCTTAACAGATTTTAATTAGTTGGAGGATTTTGTTGCAACTTTTCATCTTTACCAAATTACTCCTAAAATTTTAGGGTGGAAGAGAATCATTTTATCTTAGCCAGTAAATGCCTCTGGTATTTTCAGGTGGAGGATATGTGAAACATTAACGTAGACAAGAGTGGTCTAGGCCAACGGACAAAAACCAGTATGCAACCTTGGTTGCATTAATTTGGCAATCTCACCTCTGTGGTCAACCGATGTGGGTTAATCTATTATGCAGTCTAAACTAAGTAAGAACCGGAATTGAAATATGAGAAACCTTTGTCATGTCTTGGTATTAAACTCTGGCATGAAAACATTGACTAGACTTCGATTTTGGAATATATGAACATTACACGAGTCGTCGAGGCTTCATGTGATTAGTGAGATGAACTGATACTCATTCAGGATGTTAGGATGATTAAGGGGACGTTCATCGGGGTGGAAGAAGTGATTTTGGGTTCACGGTAAAAATTTCTATACTAGAGAGAGGAAGATGAGTATAGCTAGTGGAATTTGTGAGCAATGGTAAAATATTTCACAGAGTGATAAAATAGGAACCGTGGATCGTGAGAATAATCAAAATAAGGTTGTGCATTATTACGCTCTTACGGAAATGTCGGATGAAAAAGCAAAATGACGTCTAGGAGAGGCTAAGAAAGGTTGTGAGTAGAGTGAAGAGACGGGATACCTCTGATCGCTATGGGATGGCTCCAATGCAAACGTTGGCGCAGATAATACAAACCATTCAAGAGTAATGGGGACGAATGGAGTAAATAGGGGGAACACAAATGGAGATCCTTGTCAGTGCTAACAAAAATTCTAATGAGAATCATCTATAGAATGAGAAGGCTTGTAGATAGAATTTTGAGTAGGAAATTTGCAAGCTTCAGAGAAAGAAGATCATGCGTAGACCAGGTTAATGTGGTTGGAAAATCGAGAGGATTACTAAGTGCAACTCCTGTGCCTATATGGCTTTGCGAACTTTGAGAAGTCATTTGATAGTATGAAAAGAGTAGGAATGTGGATGATGATGAGATAATACGGAATACAAGAGAAAATCATTAGGATGATAAGGAAATCGTAATAGGAATATGAATGTAAAATTGAACATGAGGGTATGTGACCTAAAGGAGGTTTTTGAAGTAAATAAAAGAGGTAAACCGGTTTATCTGCTGTCATCAGTTATTTTCTTAATTTGTGATTGACGAGGTGATGAGAAGAGTCCCTTGTGTTACTGAGTCCTTTGAGTAACATAAGACGGCAGAACACAAATTCAAGTGGCACATTTCGCGATAGGGAAAGGATGAAGAAAATCTTTGAGAAATGTGAATGTGGGGGTTGAGAAGTCATGGCAAGTGACCATCATTTGGTCTTGACTGAGATTATGATCAAAATAAAGAAGAATCACATGAACAAGCAGATAAAAGGTAATAGGCTGAATGTTTAGAGACTTAAAGACTTAATGTGTCGGAAAAGTTTAAGGTGAACTTTAGAAGCAAATCTGAACTGTTGCATTATGAAGATATAAAGTAAGAGGAAATAAACTAAAGGTGAGAAAAAAGTAAATAGTTTTAAACAGGCGCTTTTGGGGCTGCGAGGTAAGTTAAAAGTATATTAAAAAAAAAGTGATCTCAGATGAATATTAAATATGGTAGAAGTAAGTTAAAAAACTATTTAACAATTGCTTGGGGAGGGGGAGAGCAGTGAAATGGTGAATAATTTGACCGAAGAGGTGGAAAAGGCTGCCAGAGTTGGAGATAACGGAAGAATATATAATACTTCTAAAACGCTGACTGGAAGAAAGCAACTGGGGACAAAATGAAAGAAAAAGTTATTACTGCTAAAGAAGGTCTTTTGATGAGATGAAAGAAACACTTAAGGTAGATTTTATTTTAGATTGCGAACGCGTGATAGAAGAGAAGAAGGGAGAATCTAGATATAAACTGAGCAAGTAAATTTACCACCAGCCAGAAGAGATATAAGAGAGGTAATAAAAAACCTGAAGATGGGAAATGTTCTAATAATAGGAATAATGAGAATAATAATGAGAATCATCATATATAGAATAGATAGAATTTTGAGTTGAAAATTTGTAGGCTTCAGAGAAGGAATATCATGTGTAGATCAGGTTAAAGTGGTTGGATAATCCTCGAGAGAATTACTAAGTGCAATTCCGGTGGTGTCTGTATGGTTTTGAGAACTTTGAGAAGTCATTTGATAGTGTGAAAAGAGTAAATGTGGATGATGATAAGAAAATAAGGACTACCGAAAAAATCATTAGGATTATAAGGGAATCGCATAGGGAGTTTAATGCAGAGTTGAAGATGAGGGTATGTAACATAATGGAGATTTTTGAAGTAAATAAAAGAGGTAGACAGGTTTATCTGCTGTCATCAGTCATTTCCTTAATTTCTGATTGACGAGGCGATGAGAAGGGTCACACCGGAATGAATAGGAGTTAAGTGGAACTGATCGATGCGCTGGGGGATTTCGATTATGCTGATGATGAAGTTTGTCTATTGGAAGAAGACATGGAAGGGAAACTTATTCATATGATAGATAAACGAGATATTAAAAAAATAAATTTCATATATCTGGATAGCATAGTAAACAGAAAATGAGGAACAGGGAAAGATGTTTGAAATAGAATAATTATAGTAAGATCAGTATTTGTGCAGTTAGAAAAAAAATTGAAATTTGAACGAATAACAAAAAATGAAAGAAATGTGGGTTTTGGAAGATGACAGTTGCAATAGCAAATAAAATATAAATATTTGTTAAGTGTTTGAAAAGAATTTTAGAAGGGAGATGGCATGAGGCTACATCAAATGAAACTTAGTGAAAAAGAATCAGACACACAGCAAAAACTGATAGACTGGCTAGGAGGGTGGAGGAGACAAAGATGAATGGTACCACTGGACAATCTGTCGAAAGCTTCGTTAAACCGGAATCCATAGTGTGGGTAAAGGGGAGGTAGACCAGCTAATAAATGAAGATATTTGATGAAGGATGATTTGTAGAATGAGAAGCTGGAAGGGTATCAAGACGATAGCGGCCGTGACAAGAAGGATCATAACTGAAACCCTATGCTCCCACGAGGAGTAAAGGGAATTTTGAATGTAAACAAATTTGAAAATAACTTCTCCTTAGAATTGCTTCTCACCACAATATTTCTATTACATTATAGAATGAGAATATTTACATGTGTGATTGTAAAATAACCAAAAACACTAGATTTTATTGAAGCTTTCTTTACCCTATTGATATGGTCTTTAAATTTAAGAAAAACAAAATTGAATTAAAGTTTTATTATTAGAAATAATGATTTCATGTTGAAAAAGTTATCGGGAATATTTAGTCTGTCAGAAATGCAATTATTAAAATTTAATTAAACCAAAAAGTTGGAGCCGAGAGTTATTAAATTTCCACTGAATACTTCTTCACAATCATGATTCACTGTTGTTCTTAATGCTCTAATCGTCGGAATTTTAATGAATCATTTGTTGTGTACCTAAAAATATTGATTGGTATATGGAGTCAGCTTCCGAAGCATCTCAAAACAAATTTCCGTAAAGAAAAAATATCATGATAATGAATGATTTAAATTCAGGATGGTCCAGATCAACGGAAGACTATCACTAAACCTTCTAAAATCTTTATTTACTCCCTATTTTAATATAAGATAAAAAAAAAAAGCATTCACACACCGTATTTATTGTACCTTTGGTATTTCAAGACGTTTTCCAATAAAACAATTGCTAATTTTGAAATATTTGAAGGCATAATACTAACAAACAATGGAGTATCTTTTTCTTCACACAAGCGGAGGGGTAATGCAGCTTACACCCCTTCGGGGTGATCCCCCTCTAGGATTCACAACCCTGCGAGGGGGGATCACCCCTTGGGTTTTCTCTCGCGAGGTGATGGTTGCTTTGAATACTCTTGGTTAATGAAAACTGCTTTCATTCGTAGATAGGTACGTATATGTTAAATATTACCTATATACAGTGTGACAAATTAACAATGATTTGTTAAAGATGTGTTATTTGTTGGAAAGATATTACTGCGTTAACGGACGATGATGTGTAGGCAAACGTGAGCTCTAGGTTAAGTTTTGTTTGAGCTAATGTTAGGATTGCCGAGAATTTTGCCTAATGTACGTATTCATTCATAGTTCAAAATGATGTTATTATCGAAGATAGTGACACTTTGATGAAGATAGTGTCTATTCATTGTTCAAGATGCTGGATCTTTGATAGATTGGTCACTTTGTTAAGGATTTTGCTAGGTAATACGTCTCTTAACTGTTGCTGATATGCCGGAAAAAAGTATTGTATGACCTGTTAGCTAATTTACCTTTGATAAGTAGGGAATTTCAGGATGTTAGACGGATTATTATACGCGAGGTATGTTACGTGCATTTCGTTCTTATATATTCTTATCAGGTTTATGATCATGTTAGGTTTATTGATTGCGTAAAAACTTTGTTGCGTACAAGCATCATGATTCGTAGGCAGTATATACAGAACTTATTTTTATGTTATGATTAGTCCACAAATTGATACATCGAAATATGAAGGAAGTAGTAGATCAATAGATCTCAGAACTGATGCGCCTGGGATGGGGGGGGTGGGGTAGGTGCTTTTCGTTACTGATTTACTTGCTTTAAAATCAGTAAACTCATACTTCTTTAAACTTGATATTTTATTCAAAGAACTTATTACTCTTCGATTTTCAGGATAAAATGTGTTATTAATCTTATATGTTTGTCTTGTTAAAAAGCGGTGTTATGTTTCGAAAATTACCTTCGTGGGAATTTAGATATTCTAGACGAGGTTATGATGAAATTTGTTGTTAAATTTTTATAACGTTGATGTAAAAAATTTGGTCCGTTAGCATTATATTCGTGTCAGTATGATGATTAACAGGAAATGATAAAATATTAGTTAAAGTTACGATGTTAATGAAAATTAATATTGAATGTTAGAATTAAAAAATGATAAAGAAGTGAATATGTTACGTTTTTGTACGAAGTTTGTTACTTTACGGTTGTTAAGTGCGAAAGTTTGTTTAAGTTAGTAGTTTATTCAGTACGTTATGGTCTGTTTGTTATTGTACTGTCTGTACATTATATTCTTAGTGTCAGTGTTCATGTAGCTTTGTGTGGAATAGGTGAAAAAACTTTATACGTAACGCACTATTATTCGTATCGGTTAGTTAAAAGAATTTACTTCTTTGTGTTATGTTTAGCACCCCGGAACATGATAACTACGAAAAATAATGACATGCAAATCAATAGATCAAACACGGTCATGCGTGGGAGGCGGTGGCGGAGGGGTTGCAATGGTCTGATTTACTATTTACTGCATTAACTGCTTTAAATCAGTAAACTATTACAAATTACTACATTGTTTTATTTATTCAAAGAAACATATTTTTATGTTGTGTTGATAAGACTGGTATGTTTACAGGTATTCGTAGGTCTGTATACAAGGTTTAGTGATAAGATTTTTGTTAAATATTACTGTTGTCAATGTAAAAATTAACTTCAATATGTTAGAGATATGCTTGGAAAAAAGTATTAACAGGTTACGTTTTTGTAAGCGAATGTTAGGTTACTTTATGGGTGTTAAGTGTGGCAACTTTTGTTAATTGTTTCATTTTCGCAACTCGGTGTTAGGTTGTTGCGTTGCCACAGTTATTTTCTTAAGTTCATTATTGATGCTATGTTAGGTTTATTAATTGAAAACATGATTAAACATATTTAGCGAAGTCTCAGAATATAAAGAACTTCATTTTTTTGCTATTTTATTTCAAATTGATACTCGAAATGCGACGTAAA
>JABUQX010095369.1:0-2500 GCA_015478945.1 Trachelipus rathkii
GAAACCCTGTAAATAATCGCCGGCGGGGGCCAAGGTAGGCCCAGGGCCAATGACACCTGTAATAGGCCGATCAGCCGTCTGCATAACGAGAGCGCTACACAGTGGCCCGACATCTGCAGATACAGTTGGCGGAGGCATGTCGGCACCAGGGTGAGTGACAATACAGTGCGTCGACCCTTGCGGACCATAATTACCAGCCCCGGAGGCCTGCCATAGGTCTACCGCACACCACGGCACATCGAAGGGCGCGACTAGCATTTACCCGAGAACACATCCATTGGAAGGTCGACGATTGGGCAAAGGTGCTTTTTACGGACGAGTCGAGAGTGTCTCTGTACGCCTCGGACAGGCGTGCTAGAGTATACCAACGAGGTTCGCGCAATGCAATGTGCTGCAGGTGCCGAAGTTTGGAGGTGGGTCGGTTATGGTCTGGGAGGCATCTCTTTATCGGGGCCTAGGGAGTTTCACATCTTAGATGGAGGCATTCTTACAGCCGTAAGATATATCACAGACATCCTCTAACCATATATCGTGCCATATGCCCCCTACATCGGTGACTCTTTCATCCTTTTGCATGACAATGCAAGACCACACAAAGTGTGAACGACTACCTTAGGACGGTTTAAATTACGGCACTGGAGTGGCCAGCATATAGTCCGGACCTCAACCCAATCGAACATTTGTGGAATATCCCAAACGTCGGATCCGACAGCTGCAACCCTCCTCCTCGGACCCTCCCGGATCTGCTCCCGGACAGGCACTGCACGACGTAATGGGATCAAATCACTGTCCAGGACTTTTACCCACTCATCGAGAGCATGCCAGGGTGGTCTCAGGCAATCATCTGTGCCAGAGGGGGTCATACATGGAATTGAGACAGACCCAACGCCCCCCGTGGCCGTCGCCGCACGTACCAACATTGTGTGTTTCCAGCGCCGAACCTCTGAACCCTACTGCAAGACCCTTTGGCTGCACCTTAGCCTCACACTCTATCTACCTACGGTTCTGGGGAGGAATCCACCATGTTATTTTTATTGTCCAATAAAGTGTCTTCGCCTTCTTCAACCTTTTCTACCCTTCCTTCGCCAAGTAACCTTGTGGTGCGTTAATTTTGTCGAGTAGTATATATATATATATATATATATATATATATATATATATATATATATATATATATATATATATATATTATTATATATATATATATATATATATATATATATATATATATATATATATATATATATATATATATATATATATATATATATATATATATATATATATATATATATTTATATATATTATGGTTTATATAGATTTATATATATATATATATATATATATATATATATATATATATATATATATATATATATATATATATATATATATATTTATATATATATATATATATATATTTATATATATATATATATATATATGCTTTTCTGATGAATCATTATGTTTATCAATTTGGAAAATGTTTTCAATTCTTTTTTTTAAAATATTGTTTTCTAATGGGGCAACTTTTCATGTGTCAATTGAAGTAAATAAATAAAACATTAGAATCACGTGCGCTGAAAATTGTTACTTCGCTCGTAAACATGTTAAAGAGAATAAGTTAAGGTGGTTTGGTGTGGCAAATAAGAATCAACTATCAATGTTAGCAGTTTTCTCGTCGTCAGCTGCAGAATTTCCAACCTGATTTCATATTCTTTATTCCGGCGAGATGGCGTCCTGCCTCATTCAGGCGAAGATCGTTCGTGATTTTCTGATCGAGGGTTTCCAAATAATGGGTTGGCCAATTGCTTGGTGACCATGGTCACCAGGCATAATTTCCTGTGATTTCGTTTTGTTGGAGTTTTTGTCAAGAGTTGGGTTTACAGCTTTCGTGTTATTGAGTAACTGATTTTAAATAGAGAATCATCGTTGCATGATGCTTTGGAGCACAGAGCACGACAAGAACATGAACCCCGCCTATGCATTGCATGCACGAGCAATGTCTCTGCACATGCTAAATGTTGTGATTTCAACATTCCAGAAAAAAAATTGCTTGGTACTGAATAGAATCCTTCTCATTTTAATGACTGCATATGCTCAGACCTAAGGAACTTATATTAAGCTTAAACAGAGGTGAATCTATTTTATTATGTGCATTCCTTCAATTGGGTTTCTTCCATGAGTAGTTGTAATCGATTGTAAAATTTGCATGATGACAATGGTGCATTAAAACGTGTTAAGAACTAGAAAAAGTAAAGTTTTCGTTACAGCTTCAACTGAGTAAAATCAAGTTCCTCTTCCTAATCTGACTTTGATTTTTTAAACATCTGTTGAACCTCATCCGACTCTGGTTATATAACTCAAGTTATATCACTATTATTTTTTTTATACTATACGGAAGATTTTATTATTGTTTTTTTTTTATTGCTATTAAGTTATTTTATTAATACATAAATTTATAATTGTTACTATTCTGGTTTTTATATTTTTCAGGAAC
>JABUQX010095370.1:2500-15000 GCA_015478945.1 Trachelipus rathkii
TTTTAAATTTATATTTATTACGTATATTACTATTACATTATTATTATTATTATATAAAGATGTTATATATATAAATTTTATTATTCTTATATATTCTGCATAAAGAGTACATATTATAATTATAACATATTACTAATACTTTCTTAAATGTCCCCATTATCATGTTTATTGGGTTTCTTCATAAAAAGAAATACTCTTATTTTAGTTATATTTTAATTTATTATAGGTAATTACCTGTCTGTTCACCTATTAATAGGCATGAGGATTGATTCCAGGTGGAGCTTTGGAAAGCTTGCTAATCAATAAATGCGTTTCAATCTGAACTTGCTTTGTTTCCACATACACACACGCACACATACACCTAAACACACACACACACACACAAACAAATATATATATATATATATATATATAAAGATTATATATAGAGCAAATTTAGTTATTATATATATATATATATATATATATATATATAGCATATATATATATATATATATATATATATATTTATAATAAATATATATATATATATATAAATATATATATATATATATATATATATATATATATATATATAGATATATATATATATATATATATATATATATATATATATATATATATATATATATATATATATATATATTGCTAAAAAAATAGGAAAAATATACGAAGAGAGAGAGAGAGAGAGATGAAAATATTACGAAAGAGATGAAATATACGAAGAGAGAGAGAGAGAGAGAGAGAGAGAGAGAGAGAGAGAGAGAGAGAGAGAGAGAGAGAGAGAGAGAGAGAGAGAGAGAGAGAGAGAGAGAGAGAGAGAGAGAATTTATAATATTTATAATTTTATCCGGACAAACTTGACTAATTCTTTGTATTTTAAAGAATAAAATATTTATTTTCAACTCTAAAATATTATATTTTATTTTTTTTTAATTTATGATTTGAGTACATTAAAAAACATTAATCAGCATAATGCGCGCATTTGCAAATGGTAAATAAAATGCCCAATTTTCTTTTAAAAATATGTAAACAAATTAAACTATCAAAACGTATCTTCAATAAGGTCGTAATCGGTTTAGCGGAAGAGTCACGTAAATTAGAGCCTGGTTCGTTCTCTCGTCCGGAACCTGGGTAGAAATGCCAAAAGTAGTGCCTCTTAGAATAGGGCACTGCCCGTGATGTGTGAACTTTTATTTAAAAAAAAATATAATTAAGACAAATTTAAAAATCATATAAAAACAATTTAAATGACTCTTAAGTAATTTATTAGTTGTCGTTTAAATTAAAACAAAAAACTTACTAAATTTTTTTTTTTTTTTTTTTTTTTTTTTGCAACTCTGATATTAACGGCTTTTCTGTATAAATCGCGATCAGATCTTCAAAAATTGAATGATATGGGGATAGAGGCAGGTATATATATATATATATATATATATATATATATATATATATTTATATATATATATAAATTATATATTTAAAAATAAAAAAATATATATATATATATATATATATATATATATATATATATATATATATATATATATATATATATATATATATATATATATATATATTGCAAGTTTACCACCACTCACTGGCTGAACCCTTTTCAAGCAGGCCAGAAAATAAAATATAGAAAAGTCCCACCCAAGCCCAGCTTCAACGATTCAGACAGTGGTCAGAAGCTTTAAAAGAGAAAGATTGAAATACAGTTTGAAAAACAAATGACAAGGAGTTCAGCAGAACATAAGTGGCTGAAAAGAAGGAGGCACTACAACGAATGAGTTGTGGTTTTCAATACTCACTCAAAATTCATGCAAGAGCAAGGCACCTTTAGTGCTGCTACATAGGTAACGCAATGGTGGTGGAATGCGATGGGCCAACTCCCGAGCATGTACCAAGCCAAAATCATGAAAGATTGTGCCAACGTCACGCCAAGAGATAGAGAGGGTCAAGATATTTAAAAGTATGAGACAGTTTATTAGTCTATTATCTTTATACTCAACAATATTCAATATAAGGATGGAACTGGAGTCCCTCACCACCAAATGTGAGAACAGTATTCCAAACAAGGACAAATAAGGCACTTATATACCTGTGGTAGCTGTGCAGATTAAAAAAATTGCCGCAACCTGAACAAAACCTCCAGTTTCTTTGAGGCCACCTAGGCAACCGTTGTGATATGAGGTTTCAAAGACAATTTTTTGTTTATGTTCAGCAAAAGAATGTCTATGTTGTTCAAAGTGAGACGTTAGTTCCATCAGTGGAAATGAGGGGTGTTTTTGAGAGAAAGATCTAAAGAAATAAAGTTTTCAAAGAATTGAATTTCAGAAAATATTATAAATAAAAGCTAAGAGGTTGTGGTCAGAGTTACCGATTGGAGGAAAAATGGTGAATTTATATCGAGAAGAAGTAGTGGTGAGACATAAGTCAAGCGTGTTCAAGAATTGGTTAGCTCAATCTGGGATATGTGTAGGTTCCTTAATTATCTGTTCCAGATTGCTGAGAATGATGAATACTTTGGCCTCCTCCCCACCTGCATTAGTATGAGAGGAGCCCAACCACTCAGTGTGGTGTACAATGAAATCCCCTAAATAGGAGACATCAGCATTTGGATGAGAAGAAGTAACAATCTTGTGAGAAGTAGTAAGATAGTCATAAAGGACTTAAAATCTGTTCCATTAGGGGAGCTTTAGCAGAAACGCAAGAAGATAATGGTAGTAGTATTGAGAAAGATTTTAAGCCATCGAACATAAAAGTTAGGAGATTCAAGGTTCTCAAGACGTGTTACAGGAGTGTTAATGTTTATATTGGCACAGACTCTGCCATTCAGTTAGAAATTATAAAAGAAGTTATAATTGGAGATATTAAATTTATTTGAAAAAGAATCCCTGGCTAGCTGTGTCTCAAACAGTAATAAAATGTTAGGTTGAGAGTTAGAGAGGTAATATTTCACAGATTCTGATTAGCATTCAGGCCACAGCACGTTGCTAACAACAATAGGAGCAGAACCACCTCATCGTCCCTTTCTGGCCTACTCAGGTCCAGTGCACCAACTGCCACCACAACAAACAAATACCACAAACGCTCAGCTTGTAATTGCTACTACCAACAACTAAATTCAAATTAAAGCAAGAAAGTCTTTAATAACTGATAAAATGAATAAATAAATAAACAATAAATAAGAAATAAATAAGCCTGTAGATAATGAAATAACCAGCTATCAAAAAGGCAAACTAACTTGTTAGTATCTTACAAACCTAAATACACTTTATATTCTTCTCTCTCATAAGCTAAAACCCTATAATATATCTAATAATGTTTAAAAAATTAAAGTCAAACTAAAAACTTAAATTAAATTCAGAACGATAAACATTTCCTATTGAAACTATTTGGCTAAATAGTAAAGATTAAAAACACTTGAAATAATTGTACCAAAAGAAATAAAAATAAAAAAATACCATTTATTACCAAAGACATTAAAGCTTGAATGGGAACAAATAAAAACTTAAATTAACGTAATTAAAGAAACACTGGGAAGAACAATCACACGTCTTCAACAAGAGACAACTATATATATATATATATATATATATATATATATATATATATATATATATATATATATATATATTATATACAGCAGCATATATATATATATATGAAAGAAGATATATATATATATTATATATATATATATATATATATATAAATATATATATATATATATATATATATATATATATATATATATATATATATATATATAGTATATATATATATATATATATATATATATATAAATAGTTATATATATATATATATATATATATATATATATATGAGAGGGAAGTAACCCTCTCGAAGAGATGTGATTACCCCATTGGGCTTTTTAGGCATAAGGAGTGTTAGTTTACATCCATTGAAGCTTTAGTACTCAATGGTTCGCCCAACTTGCAATTTTACCCATATTCTTCTTACACTGGAGTAGGGTTCTGTTATCATACATATAAACACATACACACACACCATTAAACACTAACTAATACAGAGCATTTTTCTTGTATATTCCTGTGTGTGAGGGAGAAAGAATTCCCACAGGGTATGTTCTACGTTTCGTAAGATTCTAATAAATAGGGCTGTGTTAGTTTAGTTGGGTCGGGAACCCACTATCACTTTTCTTTACTCTAGGAATGTTTATGCATGCCTCGGACCTTTTAATCTTTCGGCGAAACTTTATGGAGGCTTTTTTTCCGACTTACATGTTCTTTTATTTAACTATTCAGTTTGAGGTGTATGTGGAGTACCTCACCCCCAATCTGGGGTCAAAGAGAAAGATAAAGAAACAAATATATATATATATATATAATATAATATATATATTCTGAATATATATATATATATATATATATTTTAATGAAAAATGGTTATATATGTGATTTCTTGTTATATACCTTAGTATATGTATTTTCATCTGTTATGTACATCTTATATTTATAAAGTACTATAGTATATATTACATATATAATAATTATATTAATACTATATCCATTATATAATATATATAACGTATATATATATTTATTTTGGTACTTCCACAGTTGTTAATACCATGCAATTGATATGAACCTGTGTATATTTTTATTTAGTAGAGGTATCGTCTATATATATTTATTAGTATAAACATTATATAATATAATATAATATGTAACGCAATATTTATATATATAATATATATATTATAGATATGCTCTTTATTTACTATATATAACTTTGGAGGCGTGTCATTTGATTATTGTGTCTGATAACCTATTCTTATAATACGTTATTCTGCTAGAACTTGTGTATTTATTGTATCTGAATATTTATACTTATAATTATTTATTTTGATAATACTTTATGAACGAAAGTATTATCAATAATAGTAGTATTAATACTAATTTATCACACTTAAAAGATTAATAAACTACTAATATATATATATATATATATAAGAATATAAATCCGTATTTAACTATATAATAGGCTAATTCATATATACTATCATAATATATATATATAATATTATATAAATATAAATATCTAAGGCAACTTATATTTATATTATTAATCATATTTGTTATCCAAATTTTATTATATTTAAGTTAAAAATATATTTAATATTCAGCATTAGAATATTGGTGGAAATTTTTAGGCATATGAGAGATACATTTTTTTTAATTATATTAAATATCTTAACTATTTAATATTTATATGAATAATTATTATCATTACTTCAATCAGTACCGTAAATAGAATATCATAGTAAGCTTCAACATCATAAGTTTATATATATATAATTTCAGTATTATATATACGTGCCAATATATATATATATATCATCCCTTGATTTACTTAAGCCTTTAATATCTATAGTATATTATATTAATATATTTATTAATATAATATATATATATATATATATATATATATATATTATATATATATATATATATATATAATATATAATTTATTATATATACTAATATATTATATATATTAATATATATATTATATATAATATAATATAATATATATATATATATATTAATATATATATATTAAATATATATTTATATATTATATATATAATATATACTTATATTATATATATATATATATTATATTATATATATATATATTAATATATGTTTAGTTGAATGGACGATTTATGATAATATTTTGCCGATTGATCTATATATATACTATATAGTATTTAATATTAATCATAACCGAGAGTAGTAATATTTATAATATAGATTGACTAGATATGTACTAGATGACGATTATGTGAATAAAGAAAAACTATCATTTTATTATTATAATATTTTCTCTCTTAAATAAATATCTATATTATACTGTATCTCTCTATATAGTCAGCTCTATGGTTATCAATCTCTCAAGTATACTAATATATCTATCATATATGCTATATAATAATATAAACTATTATAATATATAAGTATATTAAATATATATATATATTAATATATATATATATATATAATATATATATATAATTATATAGGTAATATATATATATATTATATATTTATAAATATATATATATATATATTATATAATTATATAATATATATATTATATAATATATATATATATATATATATATATAATATATATTATAATATATATATATATATATATTTAATATATATATATATAATATATACTATAATCGGTTGGGATTTTTGTTGATTACTATAGAATCTTTAATTATAATATTTTAAAATACAAATATTATATGTTATCATTTAAAATTTCTTTATATAAAAGTTTTATATATAAAACTATTATTATTCTTTGATTACTCATTCATATCATTATAACATGGAATTTAATAAAGTCAGATATAATCAATATTAAATCTTTTTAAATCAACAAATAATCAGTAATATATATATATATATAAAGAAAAAGATGAGAGGAGGAGATGAGAGAGGAGGAGAAGAGAAGAGAGTAAGAAGAGAGAGATGAATAGGATGATGAAACATAGAGAGAGAAAGAGAGATGAGAGAGAGAGAGAGAAGAGAGAGGAGAGAGTAAGAGAGGAGGAATTATAAATTTAAGATATTAACATATGAAAAAATAAACTTGGGGAAATTAGTTAATCATGTAAAAACATCTTTCATGCAAAATATTACTTGCAGGCCTGGTCTTTAGTTTTATCAAGGAGTTTCTGTGCATTATATCGTAACAGAACTTACCATATGTATCTTATAATACTTAATATACAAGATAATGATATTAAAGTACCAACTTTAAAACTTAGAATCTGAAAGATGGATTGTTATTCCCTGACAATGAAGCTAGGGTTTCATGAGATAGTTCACTAACCCTCTTATATTAAAAGATATAATAATTTATAATCATAATCATAACAGAAAATATAATTGAAATGATTTTTTATTGAATATCCTTATAACTATACTCAATAATAATTAAATAAAAAATTAAAAATTATATAAATAAATTATTAAAATTAATTAATAATATAATATATGTATATATATAATAATATATAATATATATTATATAATTATATATATATTAAAATAATATCAATGATTAATATAAAAACTAATAAGCAAATAATAACAATAATTAATATATTATTAAAATAATAATAAAATTAATAATAATATAATATAAAAATAATATATAAATAATTAAATTAATAAATAATTATATATAATATAATAAATAATATATATAAGTAATTAATAAATGAATATAATAAATGAATAAATAATTTATTATTAATAATTAAAATAGGTTATATATATATGTATATAGATACATGTATTTTCATATAGTATGTGATTACTAAACGTTAAATATACGTAATATTTCTTAGTGTCAATGATTGGCTATAGTTTCCTCATACTAATGTATAATATATAAAATATTTAGACAATCGGGACTGAAATGCAAGGTTTTAAGGATTTAAAACAAATTGTTTAGCAAAATTTTTGGCATTATATTATATATTATTATATATTAATATAATTAAGGCATGTAAAATAATGTAATTAATATTAGTATTTAAATTAGTTAAAATTATACATAGCATTTAAAAGTAGAATAAGGATTAGGAGTACTGTAATCGTATTCATTCCTTTGATACCAAAGGAATTATATCTCATTCTTCTTGCATCGCTTAAATATAATTTATTCATATTTAACTACTCATTAGTCTTAATATCACATTCTATATAAACTATTATTAATCTATTTTTTTTTTTATATAATTAACCATTTAGAATATCGATTATTTCGTGAATTATAGTCTTATTTACCTTACTTTGAGCTAAATTATTAGTATAGTATTCACTAACAGGCTTAAGATAACAGATTGAGTATACCTTAATTACTAGTGTTAGTGGAAAAATATATATCTAGAGAGTTATCTAGACCACAATCAACCAATTTCGATTATCTTATTTATTATATTATCTATTTATATCCTTATATATATATTAATATATAATATATATATATAATAATATATATAATATAGATACATATATATATTGTACTAGTATTAATAATATAATATATATATATGCATGGAACTATCTTATTATTAAAATTATTACGTAATATTATATATATATACTAATAAGTAATAAGATATCATACATTCCTCTTATATTATGTATCCTATAAGTATTAATATTAAACTTCAATATGTATGTTTACAAATATATGATTAGATATATAAATATATATAAGTATGTATATAGCTATATATAGACTATTATATATATAATATATATATCTATAATATCTATATTAATATATATATTATATATTATATACATATTATTATAATATAAATTTATATATAATTCCATATACTCTATCTTTATTCTCTTTCCAGCCGCTATATAGCAGCTATTATAGACGGCTACTGTTAATTATATAAATATATTAAAAATGATGTTCCTATTGATATATATTCTTTTCACTTCAGCTATAATATATTATTTGATCCTTGAATTCAATAATGCTGATTTAAGCTATTATAATATAAATTACTCTATATATCAACTTAGCAAGGGCTTAATTCTATTCGTCGACCCTAACTCTATTATTAATATATATACATAATAATATATATATTGATATTTACATATACTAATTTATAATATTATTATATATATTTAATATTTACTCTATATTAGTTTAAATTTTAATAAAGTTAATTAACTAAATATTATTATTACATTCAATACTCTAGTAAATATACCTAATTATCTAAGTTTGTAATATTAATATTCAGTAGTAATAATAGTGATTAAGCTTATATTAACTTTCATCAATATTAGTCACAAAATAACCTATATTATTAATAATAATTACGTATAATGATAATAAATAAAAAAGGAAGCCCCTCTGATAATTCTGACTTATATTAACCTATTATATTTATTATATTATAATATATACTAATTATATATTCATTTATTATATATTAATATAATGATTAATCCTATATATTTATACTTAGTAATAAAATTTCAAAAGGATATTGTATTATCATATATAATTAGTCATTGTATCCATAAACGCTTTTTATACAACTTCCATATTATTAGATTAATGTTAATATCACTAGAAAACTCTACATATATTCAATGTAATCTATAAATTTAATATATATATATATTAATATAGGTAACTTATATATACGTATATTAGTTCATTAATATCTCGTAAGTTTTATCACTAATACTCTCATTGAGCGATTAATATTAATATTAATTACTAATTCCTATCATAAATCCTGAATTTAATGGTTATTTTTAATTGTGACTATCATTTATTAATTAGTAATGAACATACTAGGGTAGATTAAGACATTGTTAGGGTGGTTTAGAGTCAGCTATGCTTTGAACTTAATTAAATATATATTATCCATTAAATAGATAATATATTGAATATATAACTGAAAGTATTATTAGACACGCTAGTATCACATAGCTATAGTACCTTACCTAAATAGTTATTATATATCATATTATCATATCATATCTATATATCTATATATATTATATCTTTTGGGTTTATATATATATTACTAATTATATAGGGATCCCCTTATTATTTATACTATACTATTATTATATATTTGATATATATATATTATATAATAATATATATAGCGAACACTTTTATAAACATTAATAGTTGGTGTGAATGTGGTATTAATATAAATAATTACGTAGCTGAAAAATTTGTGTAGAGATAATATATTTATATATATAATATAAGGTTGCGATAATCTATCTTTATACTATTACTTATTCTAGTACAAATAGTGTAGTTCTTATCAAAGGGTTTTAATCTATGTCTTTATCTACCTACTTATATTTCACTAGCGCTTTTACTATATAATGATATTACTTCTACTACCTAGTAGCTCATCTAACTCTAATTCACACTTATCGTTAATTTACGATACTCGACCTCTTTATTATCATTCTATATATCATATCAATATTCACAAAAAACCCAGCACCATTCACTCTTCCTGTTACTATTTAGAGACCAAATCATCTCTTTTTTCTACTGGCTTCTCTGATCCGAAAATAGATATTATCGCTACTCTTCTCGTATATAGAATTTCCTTTTACTAGGGATGATTCTTCCTGTGCCCTGATTTTTCACGAGGTCTACATTAGCACTCATAACATCTCGGGGCTATCCAATCCGACTATAACCCATCCATACCATATGACAATACGATTCTAATCAATGTAAAATATATAATTTGGTTATTTCGTAAGTTTGTAATTAATTATGATGAAATTAAATAAATAGGACAACAATACAATATAGAAACTACACGGTAATATTTAGCACGTATCAATTCCTCATTTTTATCAATTTTACTCTATAACTTAATAGGCTACCCTAAGAATTTATTCTTATTAAAAATAATATCATAAAATCTTATCGTAATTTCTTAGTATACATATTACATTAGTTTCATTTATTAACATATAGTACAGGTACAATCAATAACACCACATAGAAACACTACCTCAGCGCTACTCACACATTTAGTCCTTTACATCCACCAAAGATGCTAAATATTTGAACTCACACACTTTTACCTTACCCATCTACAACTTTACCAATACAATCTGAGCATCCTATTCCTGATTCCTCTCTTTTTTCATCCACACATATAACATCTTTATAGCACATTAAACCAGACACTTGACTCAGAGAGTTTCTCTGAAAATCTAACATCAACTTTCACACTCGTGCTGTCTACCCTCCACTCCTACTACTCAATATTATTCCATTACAACTTAATCTTACATTTACTAAATATTAATATATATATACTACTAACTATTTATATTATAATATATTATACTTTTATATATTTATATACTGTCATTACTTATTTTCGACGTTTATATTATAATAATCGCTTCATTTTTCAGTCAAAATTAAATTTGTGAATATGTAAAACAATAATATTAATTACTCTGATATATATTCAATGGATGTTTGGCCATATGTTTGATAGTTATTAGTTTCTTTCGGTATAAAGTTATGGGAAATGCCCTATGAAAGCTACTTAGGGGATGAAACCCATTCAAACATTTAAAGTTTTAGGGGTGGGGGATAACTTATATCCAATTGCTGAGTATTAATTTAATATTACTATAACATATGGTAGATTTTGCGTCGATGCTAGACTGATAAATATAATGTCTGGGGACAGGTTTTAGCAGAAGATATTTATTACAATGAATTAATTTTCACGTTTAAATTATATATTTCATATGTATAATATTAATGATATAATTATCTTTCATATCCTACACTCAAATGGTTGCCTAGGGCCGTGCCCTCAAGAACTCGCTGGAGTTCTTCTTAGCTTTAGACTCGAAAAACTTTTGTTACGGCCATATATGTCTCATCTCATCCTTTATTTTCCTTCTTCTGCATCTTAATTCTCTCTATGCCTCTTCCTGTCTCTCTCTTCATGATTATCCTCACCCCCCAATGGCGGGCAAATAATGATATAAAGGTCTAATGAGTAGCCATGGATTGTTATTGGCAGTACAATGGCTTCAATAATTATAGAGGGGGGGGGGATCATGGTTATCGCAGGTGTTATTTGGACTAGGGTCGATCAGCTACAACGGCAAATATATGGCTAGTATATCAACTGTTCTTCTGGGCAGTCGCTGTCCTCCTCCAAGCTTTCCAGTTCACTTGACCCTCTATCTTATTCAAAGGCGATGTTGGTGCTTTTATCTCTATCTTCTATAGTACCTCTATGCACGCGGCAAGTGCTCTCGAGCTGGTACATTAATCATCGCGTCCACATTAACAAAACTTACTTCTCTTGTAACGTACGCCCTTCGTTAGCACAATAGCTGCTGGTAGTCTGCAACCCAGTTATTGGTGTTGATCATTGTGGTGAACTCGAGCTATGGAGTTTGCTGTGGCGCTTCCTTCTTTCCTTACCACGAAGTTTTTCTCTTCCTCTAAATTCCTATCTTCTGTATTGTCCATAGTCCTCAGATCTTTGGCGATGACTTCAGGTATACTTAAAGCCTGCGATCTATTTGGAACATTGCATATTTGTATTTGCGCTAGAGGGTGAACTTTTGAGAGTAATACAGCCCCTCCTTGAATAGGGCTCTGCCCCGTGAGTGGTGGTGCTGACTGTAAAAAAGATACCTTGAAAAGAAAGATATTTTGGCAAATGAACTGAATCTCTCTATTCGACCATGCCCCCATCAAAACATCATTCTAGATTTATCCCCGAAAATCGTACTTCTTTTCACATTACCGCTCAGATGGATCAATTATGTCGCACACCACACCAATTTTTGATCTTTTCAATACTTTAATATTTAACCCTTTAGACTTCTAGTACTCGCTACTCGCACACAAAAATCTAC